>QMIH01001761.1:51801-73345 GCA_003987875.1 Clarias batrachus | reverse complement strand
ATATATATATATATATATATATAAAAAAAAAACTGTGTAAGTACATATAATACGGTATGTAATATAACAATGTGAACCTTTTGGAATTTCCTGGTTTTCTGTATTAATTTGGCATAAAATGTCATAGATTATCTGATCTTCATCTAAATCAAGAGTATTGACAAATATAATGTGACTAAAATAATAACAGAAAAAAATATATTTTTCATGTTGTTATAATGAACACAGTCATTCAACATTCAAAATAGTCGTGGAAAAGGTAAGTGAGCGCTTTCCAACTTCATGTAAATCAACAATTCTTGATCATAGATCTTCTGAAAGCTGTGGTTGGTGATGCATGGTACTCATTTTTTCTTCTTGTGTGGAGCAAACTCAAAATATTTGAGTGGGTTTTTTTTTTTTTTTTTAATCACTCAAATTATCTCTAGTCCACACCTCTAAGTTCATGGCAACACCTGACTCCAATGAGCTTTTTCGAGGTCATTAACTCAAGGAGTCACACACCTTTTTCCACTAGCACTATGTGATGTATCCAAAGAATTATGTTCATTACTTTGTCCAGAAACTGAGGTTATTTTAACTGAGGTTAATCAATAATACCATTAAATTTCATTAGCCTAAAACAGCATTGAAAAATAAGAGAGGCTGTTATATTCATTACTGCCAGCTGTACTTAAGTTGTGGGAATGCATCAAAGAGGATTTGTGAAAAAACATTTTTTTTTTTAAATGTATGTGTGTTCTATAGAGTTATGGCAAAGTAATAAACATTAGTCAGTTTCTGCGTTCCCTTTCACAGTGTACTTTAAACAGTTCTTCCCTGCTTCCTGTTGAGGAAATGCTGGCTAGCGGAACTTTCTTTAAAGCAATGCCAGATCTCATATGAGCTCCATATGTTTTTTAAAATTATTTATTTGTAGTTGTTCCAGCCGGATTTATTAGTGATTCTTTCATCTGTATCAGAGAATGTTAGCAAAGCACTGCTTCATGTTATAAAAAGGGTTCAGTTTTGCCTCCTAAAAATTTGATTTGGTTTATAAATATTTGGGGTTTAGGAGCCATCAAGAACAATCTGATCATTCTGATTCATGCATATTTCTTACATTTCATACACATTTCCATAATTTTCTTTTGATTATGTAAAGCTGGTCTGTGACACTAACCATTGTTAAAAGTGCTATACAAAAAAAAAATATATATATAACGGAATTAAAGGTTTATGTTTATCTGGAGCCCTGACAGTGAATCCTGCACTCAGGCCATCATCTGGTCACAGTACAGCTGCAGGGTGAATCCACTGCTGAAGACAAGCTTTTAGCAGCAAAGTACGGCGGTACACTCTGCACCTCACTGCTCAGGGTACTGACGAGCTCCAACATATCCACTTCTTAAATGAGCTGTGTAAAAAAAAAAAAAATAGTAGTAAAATCATCTTGAACAAATAACATTTTATGTGATTAACATGAAAGTGATGTTAAATGTAACTGAATCGATCATGTGATCCTAGATTCAATAACCGCTCCTATCAAAGATTACAACTACACCAACAATCAACAATACTATACATGTGCTCATTATAGTAAGGTTAAAGGTGCACTAAAATAAAATAAAAAAGTACTGAACTGTAGCACTTCTTATTGCAGGAAGGTTTCCTTTAGGTGTTCACCTGTTTTACCATATAGTTGAAGATGTGTGCAGTATTTAAATATTTAAACGGTATAATAATTTAAGAGCGTGCACATCCGCACACAGAAAACTGTACTCACATAACTAAAAAATCTGATTTAAGGGTCAATGACACTTAAGTTTTTAACCCATTTAAAAAAAAACACACGACTGCTACTGATGTGATGAATGCTTTTAATCATATGAAAATCTTGTACTTTTAGACACACACAGTCAGTAAATCGTGTGTGTGTGTGTGTGTGTGTGTGTGTGTGTGTGTGGGTGGGTTTGGAGAGACAGATTCTGTGAGTTGAGAGCACTGTCCATACTGGTGTCTCTAATTAAACTCTAATATTAAACTACTCTAATTAAACTCTCATTAATACACATGTGGACAAAATTGTTGGTACCCTTCGGTCAATGAAAGAAAAACTCACAATGGTCACATAAATAACTTTAATCTGACAAAAGTAATAATTAAAAAAAATTCTATGAATGTTAACCAATGAAAATCAGACATTGCTTTTCAACCATCAACAGAATTATTTTAAAAAATAAACTCATGGAACAGGTCTGGACAAAAATGATGATACCCCTAGAAAATACTGAAAATAATGTGACCAAAGGGACATGTTAATTCAAGGTGTGTCCACTAATTAGCATCACAGGTGTCTACAATCTTGTAATCAGTCAGTGGGCCTATATATAGGGCTCCAGGTAGTCACTGTGTTGTTTGGTGACATGGTATGTACCACACTCAACATGGACCAGAGGAAGCGAAGGAAAGAGTTGTCTCAGGAGATTCGAAAGAAAATTATAGACAAGCATGTTAAAGGTAAAGGCTATAAGACCATTTCCAAGCAGCTAGATGTTCCTGTGACTACAGTTGYACATATTATTCAGAAATTTAAGATCCATGGGACTGTAGCCAACCTCCCTGGACGTGGACGCAGGAGGAAAATTGAAGACAAATCAAAGAGACGGATAATCCCAATGGTAACAAAAGAGCCCAGAAAGACTTCTAAAGAGATCCAAGGTGAACTTCATGCTCAAGGAACATCAGTGTCAGATCGCACCATCCGTCGTTGTTTGAGCCAAAGTGGACTACATGGGAGACGACCAAGGAGGACACCATTGTTGAAAACAAATCATAAAAAAGCCAGACTGGAATATGCCAAACTACATGTTGACAAGCCACAAAGCTTCTGGGAGAATGTTCTATGGACAGATGAGACAAAAATGGAACTTTTTGCCAAGGCACATCAGCTCTATGTTCACAGACGGAAAAATGAAGCACATCAAGAGAAGAACACTGTCCCTACTGTGAAACATGGAGGAGGCTCTGTTATGTTCTGGGCTGCTTTGCTGCATCTGGCACAGGGTGTCTTGAATCTGTGCAGGGTACAATGAAATCTCAAGACTATCAAGGGATTCTAGAGAGAAATGTGCTGGCCAGTGTCAGAAAGCTGGGTCTCAGTCGCAGGTCATGTGTCTTGCAACAGGACAATGACCCAAAACACACAGCTAAAAACACCCAAGAATGGCTAAGAGGAAAACATTGGACTATTCTAAAGTGGCCTTCTATGAGCCCTGACCTCAATCCTATTGAGCATCTTTGGAAGGAGCTGAAACATGCTGTCTGGTAAAGGCACCCTTCAAACCGGAAACAACTGGAGAAGCTTGCTCATGAGGAGTGAGGAGGCCAAAATACCTGCAGAGAGGTGCAGAAGTCTCATTGACAGTTACAGGAATCGTTTGATTGCAGTGATTGCCTCAAAAGGTTGTGCAACAAACTATTAAGTTAGGGGTACCATCATTTTTGTCCAGGCCTGTTCCATGAGTTCATTTTTTTTTTTATAATTCCGTTGACGCATGGTTGAAAAGCAATGTCTGACTTTCATTGGCTAACATTCATAGAATTCTTATTTATTATTACTTTTGTCAGATTAAAGTTATTTCTGTGACCATTGTGAGTTTTTCTTTCATTGACCGAAGGGTACCAACAATTTTGTCCACGTGTGTATATTACATGTAATATGAAAATTTAAATTTGCACATTTAATCATTTTAGTGAAATTTATTTAGTTTGAAATTATTATTTGTTTCTTACCACAAAGCTGCTTCTTATAGATGACAAATCCAACAGTAGCAGCAGCAGCAAGAACCAGAACAAGAACAACCATAGCAGTGACGGCCGTCTTCCCTCCATATAATCCTCCTTCTGATCCTCCTTCTGGTCCTACAGCTGATCTTCCCTCTGCTCCTGCTCTTAAATCAGCACATAATCAGCTTCCGCTCTCTACATCTCTAGTTTATTAGAACCTTTTGATACTTCTCACACTAAATACTTTTATAGTGTGTATACTATAAGATGGTATAAGTGTATTATGTGCGTGTGTGTGTGTGTGGGTTTTGTGTGTGTGCACATACTGTTATAAAGAACTGTGTAGAGAATAGTTAGACAGGAATTCCCTGTGGGTTCCAGCACATTCGAGTATCCGGGAAAGCAATTGAACAGATGAGTTGGCAAATGAAACGAACGAAAAAGTTAATGTTGAAGTCGATATCAATTGATCAAAGTCAGAGTCAATTGATCAAAGTGTGTGGTGACAAAGGCGACATTTGCATTTAATACGGAACAAGGTAGATGTGACAATGAGGGGAAAAGTTGGAAAGAGGAAGTACGGTATTAAATAGCAGACTAAGAATTCGACACAGTAACCTTAATAGCTCTCTACTTATAGATAAACACCTAATGTGAAACTGTGAGGAATGGCAGGAGAGTGAGGCTGTCGAGTGTGTTCTGCTCTCTTGCAGTAAATCTATGCAGGAGCGACTGCTGTAGATACTGTATGATGTCACAGCTGCAAGAATTGGAGAGACTAGAGAGCAATGTTAAGAGTCTGTTAGAATGAGAAGTCACTGATCAGAGAAGGAAACGTTTAATGTTGCTTTTGAGGAAGACTCGACTGGAGGGTTGGCTTTAAAGGTCAGTGAAGCTGAGCAGAGAGAAAGAGAGATACAGAGAGAGAGACTCTATATGTGGAGGTGATGTAATTTACAGAACGCCAGCTAGATGCTGAGTGGTACTGAGAGGGAACGTATCGAGAAGAAAGAGTTTTTAAGGATACTAGTCTGAGAAATCAGCTTTACATGACTGTGTGTACATGTGTTTGTTGTATGAAAGGACTGTGTTGGAGAGTGTAGGGTTGTGCAATTAATAAAAAATTTACATCCAATTACATTGATGGCTTCCAACTTTTATGAAAATAAGATAATCAAGATGAAATGATTGTGTGATATTTCTGTTCTCTATCATTTTGTGTTATAAATCTTGAGCGTTCGCCCTGCACTAAAATACGAGTATAAGAGACTAGAGGTGATCTGTGATCAGTACAGATCAGTCTCTCCCTGTGGTCAGAACAGACATGAGGCGCCGATTCATTTAGTTCAAGCATCATGGGGTGCCAAGATTTTCATTCAGGATATTTTCGCTCCTTCTTTTTCACGTCCAATTTGTAATTTTGTTCATGCAATCATGTTCTCTCGCTATTGCTCTGTGATCACCAGGGGCTGCAGGATCACACTGATTGCCAATGTTGAATCCACAAACACACTCCAA
Source organism: Clarias batrachus (assembly GCA_003987875.1). Lineage (NCBI taxonomy): Eukaryota > Metazoa > Chordata > Actinopteri > Siluriformes > Clariidae > Clarias > Clarias batrachus. The sequence goes on along the minus strand of QMIH01001761.1, from coordinate 68,059 downwards.
TAGTCTCACTCACTCAAACACATATACCATCATCTTTATGTGTATGGACTGTGAGGAAACCCACCAAGCACTGGGAGAACATGTAGACTCCCACTCAGCAGTAAACCAGCACAATATCATCACTTTTGCTCTGAAAATGACTGATGGAAGTTTGGTGTACAGTGAATACTTTGCTAAACATGCTGTGTGTTTATTTACTTAGTTATTACTTATTTCTATATGCTTAGGTGTAATTGGCTTGTATACAGTTAAAACGTTATTATTAGTATTATTTAGATTCTTCCTTTAGTGGTTCTGAATATAGTTTTCATTCTTTCATGTCTAACATGTTGAATGACAATAAACCTAACCTAACCTAACTAACTGAATACATTTTCTTTTGAAAGCAAATATGACAAATAATTCTTATTATTTGTATTATTATAAGATTTTATAAACTTTGAACATCTTAACATTTTCATTTAAATTTACACATTTTCATTTTAACCATGGCGATTCGGTAAGTATCACAATTTTACAAATTTCACAGTTTGATATAAATGTTTTTGTAACACTCAGACTTCAGTACAAAATCGGTTATACCTGATATTGATCAGCTGATCACCCGTCACAGCCAATACAACTTAAAACAAGCCATTTCTGGCCACTGGCCAATCGACCGGTTCATCTCTACTAATGTAAAAATTAAAAATATAAAAATCTTTTTTGGAGTTACAAAATTGTTTTTTATAACTTAAATTTACATCTCAAGAAAATCCACTGTTAAAAACACATTAAAATCAGAATTACAGATTTTTTTTCCATAAACAGTGTGTCAGTGTGTGTGTGTATGCGTGTGCGTGCGTGTGTGTGTGTGTGTGTGTGTGTGTGTGTGTGTGTGTGTGTGTGTGTGCAATAAGATGAGTCTTTGTGTTTCTTAAAACTGCAGTTACTATAACAGGTCACACGTTACCTGGCTCCTTCCTTGTGCTATGTGGAATGTATCTCTTTAAGCGATCAACACACGTTTCCATCAGAAAGTCCTTCCAGTCATCAGCAGGTTTTCGCTCAGGATTCCAGTTCTCTGTAAACCTCTTCGCTCGCTCATCTACTGCAGTCCAGGTTCCAGTGGTCAGATCCAGACTGATGAAGTCCTTTCCATTGTATATGGACTTATCATATCCTCTAGTGACGCCGTTATCATCAATCTCACAGCCGTACACCCTCTGTAGTGTATCACCTCCTGTAGTAACACACACACTTACAATGATCTGATAGATAAAACAGACTTACAGCATTTCTGTGTCAATTTGAGCTAAAGATAAATCACCAGGAGAATAACTCTAACAGATTAAACCCTCTCAGCACCCCCTCGTCAGTCATGTGACGTTAGACGTATCAGTCATGTGACTCTCTGGAATCTCATAAGTCTCTGTGTGGCTTCAGCGACGACTGCTTCCTGTAATGATCTGCAAGATCTGGATCTTCAGTGTCGTATATACCATCACTACCTAACGGTGAGTAACACTATCAGTGCAGGATCTTGTGCATCGCTTCTACTGCAGAGTGTTCTAGAACATCTTCATGTGATGCTGCATGTATAGGACTGTGTACATGTTTCAGACACATGCAGTGAAATGACCCCCTGTCCTGCATATTAAACGCTTTCTCTCAGCTGATTTAACTCAATAGTTTATTAACAGGCGTTTCTGAATTGAACTGGGTGTGCTGGAGCAGGGAAACATACACATGTCCAGAACAGGAGGTTTTCTTTGTTTGATGATTTGTTTGATGAGCTGAATCATTCACTTTTTTTTAGATCTTTTATTGTTCTGGTGGCCCACCAGTCATACACACTACAACACTGTAGTGTTCAATTCAAAATAACAGTAATTCAGAAATCAGACACCTAGCGTGTGTACAGAGTACAGCCAGTGTGTGTGTGTTAATGATGACAGCTCTGATTGTGTTTTACCTTTAGCTTGAATACCACTCTCCAAAGCTCGAAGCCTGCCCATGAGCCAGTCCTGTTGAACCGCCACATCCCGGGTCTCTCTCTCCCAGTACGATGAATCATTCTCGACCTTCTTGATCCACTCCATCTTTGGGGTCATCTTTTCTGTGTTGCTGTCATAGTACATAAACTCCTCTCCATCCAGCAGAGCAACAGAAGTGAAACGGCTTCCCAGTGTGATGACAGTCCAGTTATACTCCAGAGTGTGTGTGACTGTAAAAGTAAAACATTTTATAAAACAAAACTATTAATTCACATGAATTATACAGAATACACCAACAATTAAATCTGATTGAACAAAGCCAACACACACACACACACAATGACTCTAAATCTTTTAAAGTATTGCTTATGACTTACTGATAAACTTAATGATTAATTTTTTTTCTGGGGGGGGGGATTTTTCCCCGATTTTCTCCCTAATTTAGTCGTGTCCAATTCCTCCCCGTCACTAGGGGGCTCTCACATTAAGGCTACTACTACCACTCAGCCGGGAAGGCCGATGACTATCACGTGTTTCCTCCGAACCACATGACGCCAGCCGACCGCTTCTTTTCGAACTGTTTGCTCACTCACGGTTGGATGCGGCGTAACACACTCGGAGGCAGCACTATCCGCTCCTTCTGTTGCGCGAGCTCACAGACGCCCCTGATTGGCTGTAGAGCCGTGATTAATGTGGGAGCACTAAGTACCTCTCATCCCTCCCCTCTGAGAAAGCTCGGCCAATCAGCTCTCTCTAGACCTCCGGCTGCGGGAGGTTACAGCACCACCCGGGATTCGAACTAGCGATCTCCGGATGATAGGGCGAGCGCTTTTACCACTGCGCCACTCGGAGGCCTTAATGATCAATTTAAATTAAATCTATCTGCATAAACTGTAGGAGCCGGAATCAGATGAGAAGCACTCTAACAGTAAACATGAACAATTGGATTCATGCACTTCATGTCCAGTAGGTGGTGCTGTGGCAGTGAATGAAAAGGAAAACACAGGAGTGATTAATATCTCCTCACTAAACATACACATGGACTATTGGTCACATCTGAGGTGAGTGTCGTGTAACGGTATAAAATTAATAAATGATTTAAATACTTGGATAAATATTATGCCTTATAGCATTATAGTAGTAGTAGCTATAGCCTTATAACTATTACTGCTCTAAATAATAAATATAATTCAGGTGCAAAATGGACAAACAGCAGGACTGATTCTGTCTACTAGACCCAGAGAAAAAAAAAAGAAAACATTTAACATTCCCAACATTATTATGTGTATTTATTTACACCATCAGAACAAGTCAGACATCTTTCTAAATCACTGACTGTTCAGAGGATTAAAAAAGAAGAGATGATGGATAACTTACATAATTAGCATTCCTTCAGAACAATACAAACAGTACAAATGCTAACACTAGCTTTCCCCGAGTGTGGAACTGAAGGAACTGCTTAATAACAATCTGAGGTGATCTCGCAGTCTAATCAGTAATCCTATCAATTCGCCCTAATTAAACAGGAGTAAAACCGGAGTATATTGGGGAGTCGATAGTTTATAATCTGATCTCCTATGCGTTGTTGGTGGCACTATAGCAGGAATGTACTCATGTCCTGTCTCTGTGTCTGTGTCTCGTCCTCGTTGTTTAATAGTCTGCATACCAGTGGTTATTATCTCTGGTTAATACTCCGGTTTTCTTTCTGACGTGACAGTATAAACAGATTTTAATTTATAGTCAAATCCCGCGATCCTGCATGCATTTCCTCAATACACAGGTATAAATGTAGCCAGAGCACACCGGCATGATGCTCCGCCCACTTTTTCCACTCAGCGTGAAGAGAGATACTATTCACGTTATCCGGTTAACATTAACACACATTTACAGCATCAATCGAACACAAAGGAGGAGAGAATAATACTGCTGTACAGATCAACAATCTAATTTTAAAAATCTACATTTAAGTGGATTTACAGACGGCAGCAAAGTTACTCCCCAGTGTGAGTGAGGGGAGTAAACTAAAGCGGCTCCCAGATAGCAGCCAACTCTGAATAGTAGAGATTTGAAGCAAAACACAACTTCCTAAAAAAGAACAGTCTGTCACACAAACTGGTAAAAAAAGCATAGTGTATTTATTAGCTCAAAGGCAACAGTATCAGACTGCACACAGACTGCACTTCTCACAACTTGCAAAACACATTTTGGAAGTTCTAAATGCTTCAACACTTATCACTGATATCACCAATCGAGATGCTGCTCTGGCAATGAAACAGAAGCACCCACACATTGACATTGTGAACCTTCCAAAAAAAAATGTCATGTACAGCAGCTTTAACTACAGGATTGGAATGATAGTAATGCGTGGGTCTCTGGCAGGCCTTCCAGAGTTTTGTGAAATACTTCACCTGATTATTCTTCACAAGAGAGGTTTTTAATTGGATGTTTGGTACATGGAACATTATCGATCTTATGACTTGGCCATATCTACTGCGAGAAATAAGCCTTGTTGAGGAACATGAACTGAAGGATGAGTATCTTCTGGCTCACTGTGTTGGTGGACGGCATCTCACCTCACTGCAGAGATATATATATACATATACATGCATGAGGTTGTGTATGGATGTGTATAGATGTGAAGCTGTTTAAAGTTTAGACGAAATGTTTAAATGTGAAACTGCTTTTTCAATTGCTATTAAAATAATCAGTTATTGCAGACAGGTAAATGTAAAGTTTTTAAAGTTTCGTAGTAGAAGAAGCGAGTTGCTCGGTCTGTCCGCTGTGCTTCGGTAAGCTTTTCTGGCGCCAGGAGAGACTCAGTCAAACACACACACACACGTTGTCTGTCAGAAAAGTCTCTGTTTATTAACAGCAAAAGATGGGGTTTATATATGTTTGACCAAACGCCTGTGCCACTGACATATGTTACTACAAAGAACAAACTATTGTAAATGTCCTGGAGAGAAGATCCTGAAGAATCAAAGGAGAGAAAGACAGAGAGGTGTCCGTCCAGAGAAGGATAACAACATATTGGCTCAATTAGGGGGAGAGGGGGAAGGAGACAGAGAGACAAAGAGAGAATAAGAAGGTGAGCGTGGGAGCGTTCACACCTTTAGGAACAGATGCAAGAGGAGACAGGAAGATAGCAGCAGGAAAGATTTAACACATTAATATCAGATCTATGAGGAAGAGAGCAAGAGAGTAGAAATAACTCCTTTATATATAAAATAATTCTAACAGTAAACCTCTTTTTTGTTTAGATATTCATGTTTCGATAAGGGTCAGTGGTGACATGGTAATGCAAAATGCTTTTTAATTTAATAAAAAGGTAAGAATCTAAGTATCAGTTTAGACCTTGCTGTTCACTCTTTAGTGCTTATAGTGCAATCACGGACAATTCCATGCAGTTGTAGATTTGGTTGCCCAACATTTTTATATAGGACATGTGAATGCAGATCTGAATGAATCTGTGAATAAAAATTTGATGTTAATTATAGCTCATTATTTGCCCTGCAACTAATACCTGCACTAAATATTCTTCTTTTTTCCTAGATCTGTTTGGACTTTGGAGATACGATAGAAAATTAGACAGTTAGGATTTAAGCCACTGTCAAGGTCATCCCAGTAAAGAAGACTGTAGGCAAACAATAGATCATTGTCTGTTCATTTAGATGACACAGAGCTCTTGTCCTTACCCTCTAGCTCAATTTCCACAAGAACTGAAACAAGACCAAAAGTGTTTCTTATACAGTACCACATTCCTGACGTTCCTCTGGAGTGAGTGAAAGAGTGGCGCTTTTACACTGGGGTCCAGGAAACGTTTCCGAGGACACTTGGCTTTTTGTCTGCGTAAAAGCAATCATTCCAAGCATGGAAGCTGATCCCTGGACTGGCTGCACAGGTGGTCTCTGACGATGACGATTCATGCATTCAGGAGGAACATGTGTATGCACTCGTGCTCAAAAGTAATCAGTATTTGAGCCCATCTCCGTACACGAACAAACATGGCTGCTAAAGGATGTCTAAAGTTCAGTGTTTGTTTGAAATTTGTTTAGACGAAAACATGCAAAGACAATCGGACACTACACATAAAAACTCTGATATTTACAGAAGTATCTGTAAGTATTTATATGCACACGGGTGCAACAGGAGCTCTGAAAGATTAGCAAAAGAGATTAACACACTGCGGCTCCAGCAGCACACAGAGCAGGGTGAGCTACAGAAGAGAGGAAGATCAACAGGTGAAAAGGACAAATAATAGGATGAAAACAACACTGTCTACTTCCATCGTCCATACCGGACAGCATGCGGCCTGTTCAGACTACGAGTGAACGGTAAGTTCATATTGATACGTTAACTATAATCCAATAATATCACAGCATCTCCTGGTAACTGTCTGTGGATCTTGTGGTGACATATAAATGCATATAATACGATACAGATACATGATTCTTTCATGTTAACTTACAAAAAAGTAAGCTTCGCATGCTCCTGGTGTCTGCTGACTTTTTAAAGGTAATTTGCCAGTTCAATTACCTTTAGTTACAGGTACTAAAATGAGATGCTGATGATCCACATAAGGTCCACACACAGTTTCAGGTCACCTGTGCTTACTGGGAGAAAATGTGGATGCTGGAAAAATTTTATTTGTGCAAGTATTCTATCAACAGTGTTATTTTGGTTGTAACCTTAATTTAGTTTCTTGCTTATTCCTTTCTTGCAGACAAGCCGTTTGGAGGAGACAGACTGAGACCTCTGACAGCAGCACAAGACCAACTAACAACTGAAGAAAGAGGCAAACCATGATGTGATGGATGATCTTAAATAAAGATAGGTGAGCACTGAAAAAAAAAAAAGAAAAATAAGTAAATGAATAAAAACGCTCATGTGCTATAACCAAAGAAATCAATGTTTAATGAGCACTTTTGTCAATTTCACTGTGGAACTTGGAAGAGAATCTAGACAGCACCTGGTTACTCACCTTACAGAATAGTCTGTCTCTTCAGAAATCACCGTATCCACGCAGAACATTTCACCCTCTGATTGTAGGAACAATCATTCTCATTGTAAAAACGCCCTTAAATAACAGCCACATCCTTCAATTGGCAAAACCATTTCACTTCAATGACGAGAGATGGCCAGCACTGTTCACCATGGGTGAGGTCATTATGGGCTCCCTTGATAGCCCCTCCCTCTCAGGCCAGAAAGACAAGTCGAGATTTCACAATAAAGACAGCCTTTGAAGCCATATTTATAAATTTACCACCACTAGATGCCACCACTAGATGGCGCTTTGTTGTCAAGACGTTAACACAAGCCAGCAATTTAGTGCTGAGTTGCAATCACATGATGATGGTGAGCGCTTAGTTAAGGAAAGTGTTTATCAGTTAGTAGGTGTTAGTGATGGGAAGATCGGATCATTTTAGTGACACAGTCCTTTGAATCTCGTTCATCAAAATGAACAAATCATTTCTGAGTCATTTAGTTCATTTCGTTCCTTTGATCAGAAATAAAAAAAAATGTTTAATTTTCAATAAACAGACCTCCATGTCTACATGCACAAATTGAAAAATAAATGATTAAAAAAATAAATATATATTTTTTACAAACAAAAAAATTAAATTATATAAAACAATGTAATTGTAAGGTTTTATAATATTGTAAGGCATTGTAATCTAATGAGAAGATTCCTGTGCCCTGAGAACGGCCCCCTCACTGTGCTTCCTTACGCCTTCTGTGGCAACACCTTCTATATCAGCTAGAACCCTTTTGTTTAATCAGGAGAATGTAAATGTATTTCCTCTCTCCTGTCTGTCTCCGGCTCTCTCTATCACTGACATGTGAACGACTGGTTCTTTTGATGTTCGGGACGTAGCACCGTTTAAATGTGCTCTCCTTGTTGAGAATAAAGAGAGATCTTCAGACATCATGCCTGCATGTGTGTGTGTGTGTGTTTGTCTCTCCCGGTTGATCGGGCCCGGACCGGTAAGTGTATCAAGGTGCAGCGGACACAACAAGCTAAAACTTTTCTTCTCTTAGCTTAAAACTTAACTCTGACACACCACTTCTTCATTTAAACCGTAATACTGTGTTTAGTGTTTATTTTATATACGTAAATATAACTGCATAGCGTCTATGGGAGTCAAGTGACAAAAGAGCAAACGATTTGGACCAGAAGACTCCTTAGATGAACTGGTCAATTCTGTTTCCTGTGTAATGCACTTCATGTGATCTTTAACATCTCTCTGAATCAGGCTATTATCCCCACATGCTTCAAAGCTACCGCCATAGTCCCAGTACCAAAGAAAACATCCCCCTCCTGTTATAATGACTTCCGCCCAGTTGCACTCACTCAAATCATTATAAAGTACTTTGAACAAGTAGTCATGCAGCAGATCAAGGCTATCCTCTCCCCCTCACTGGACCCCGTCCAGTTTGCTTATCGGTCCAAACGCTCAACTGATGATGCTATTGCTACAGCCCTCCACTCAGCGCTCACCCACCTGGAAAACAAAAACTCATACGTTAGAATGCTGTTCATCGACTTCAGCTCAGCGTTCAACATGATCATCCCACAACAGCTCAGTCACAACCTGATCCAGCTGGGGCTCAACACCTCTCTGTGCAACTGGCAGACCTCAGGCAGTACTGGTCAACAATAACACTTCCAGCACCATTACTCTGAGCAGGGGGCCCCAAGTATGTATGCTGACCACCCTACTCTTCACGCTGTTGACCCATGACTGCACACCATCGCATAACTCCAACTCTTCATCAAGTTTGCGGACAACATGACTGAGGTGGGTCTCATTAGCAAAAAAGATGAGATTACCTACAGGAGTGAGGTCAGCAGCCTGGCCAGGTGGTGCACAGACAACAATCTCTGCCTGAACGTGGGAAAGACGATTGTTGTCGATTACAGGAGAGCACACACCCAGCACTGTCCTCTGGCCATCAGTGTGCTGGAGGGATTGGAAGATTTTCCACTGTCTTCCCAGTGTTTTTCACTTTCATTCTTAGTACATTATTAAGTCCTGTGATTAAAATGGTATGTGTGTGTGTGTAAATCCCCCCACCCCCACACACATCCTACGAGAAGAATTCCTCATTTACAAGACAAGAGATGTTAAGGGGTGTGCATGCACGTCTCTGCCTTGCGGTGTGTGTGTGTGTGTGCTTTAGGTGCATTCCTAAATTCAATATGTTGAATTTGCAAGTTGTGAAAATCATGCTTAAGAAAACAACACATTCTATATCTGCAAAGTTAGGAAATTCCCTGGTGTCAACATGTTTGAGCTTGCGGTCTTCATTTATGAATCTCAGAGAGTTTTTGATCCCCACACCCTCACCTATTTCAAATCATAAATATTTCCTAATACAGTTTATTCTCAATTCTCTAATAGTCTTTTAATTCTGTAAAGCTGATTTGTGATAGTAACCACTATCCACTAACCACTGTAAAAAGCGCTATATGAATAAAACCGAATTGAATGTTACACTTAATCCCAACCAAACTGTTACCGAGTTCTGATTAAACAAGAAGTATTTTCCAATAATCCAGGAATGGTGACGCTAACAGAAAACTAACTACAGAAACTAATTAAAAGAGGAAGACAAGCTATATATAGCAATATATTGCTTTAAAAGTGATACAGAATTCTTTTGCGCATGTTCCTTTAAAAATATCCACACTTCTTTATCATATTTTACTATCAATGAGAAACATCTGGGGAGGAAGTGCATTGATTTATCACTCTGAGACAGTGGTGGTTTCTTACTAAACAGATCTGAGAAATTACATATTTGAGCATGGAAGCAATATAGACTTTATTGAGGAATCTTAGGGAGTTTTCTTCATCCCGTCACCCTCGGCTTGCCAGGAAAAGTGAAAAATAAGCTAGTTTATAATACACATGTGAATGTCATTATGATAAAATAAGCCGTTATGTGATAGAATATAACTGACCAGTTCCTGTAACATGCAGTGTACTACATGATCTAAGAGCGATCATCTGTCATCACCTCTTTTCTCCCTAATAATTTGCTGTCTTAGTACTTTTGGTCATCCCATGGGTGCGTGCAACAAACAGTGTTTATTGGATATTTATATTGTAGACAAACATACAGAATCACCCTTTTAGAATAATCACATTTTGTTGCTTTGCATCATGAAATGAAGACAGAGTTTTTGTTTATCAAAATGACCACAGTTAAAAATCAAATGGCTTTGTGTACCATTGGGAAGGTGAGTAGCGTCAGCTGATTGAATAATTTTTAGGAGTAGGTATTCCTTTTCCAAATCAATTACGGTGGAACCTTGGATTGCGAGTAATGCGGTTTGCGAGTGTTTCGCAAGATGAGCAAAGATTTTTATTTCTCTCTCTCTCTCTCTCTCTCTCTCTCTCTCTCTCATAGTGTCACTTAGCCTTACTGCTTTTTATTAGTGCCATGGTTTCATATGAGAACATATGAGACAAACTAGTTTTAAACTTCCACAGGAAGAACAAACTTATATTGATTTTGGTTTTCATTGTCTACTTTCCTTTCTTTTTTCTGGAGTAAGCCATGTTATGTCACACTTTTGGTTATTTCCTCCATACTCTGTCTATATACGATAAACTATAGTGTTGCTTGGTTATGTTGAGTGATGTGTATAGCCACGTCCATCTCAAGGGCCCTGCATTTTTGGGATATAAACTATTCTCATTTATCAGAAAAGTATCAAAATCCAGATAAAACTGAGACTTGATCCAGATCTGGACTACCGTCCACCCTTTAGTGATGACTGTAATAGACTATAGCTATTAATAATAGAAGTTGTACCTATGAATGTCCTGCAAGTTTAAATGGTTGCCAGGAGAAATATAATAAAAAATTGAGAAGCTATTTTTATACCTATTTACTCACAGTAGCTCATCATGTACGAATAAAGTTTGTAAGTCTTTACATATTTTACAAAATAAAAATATTAAAAGGTTAAATTTTTTAAATTCTGATTATTTGTTTCAGTCATGCAAAGTTTCAGTCATTTAACTTAAATTTGGTGGGTTTTTTTTGTACCCATAGAGAGCATTGTATGGTTTTACATGCAGGCACCGGACACAGTTTTGTCAAATAGAACAACTTCTCTAGAAATGTCTTGTATTAGGGTTTTCAGAATGATGAACCTAAATCAGAACATTACAGGTGCAATATGGTTACGTTCTAGACTGTCTTCAGCCATCACAGGAAATTGGGATCGTCATTGAAGGCGTGGAAGTCCTTGATAAGTTTCTATCAGTCACAAATTCATGTACCATGCTGTTTGGCCTCATCTATTAATTAGACTTGTGCTAAACTCCAGGTCAGTTCAAACAGACTTTAAAAGGACCTGCAGAAAATATTTAGGAGAATTCAGGCAAAAGAAAATGTCACAGAGTGTGCCGTCACAGTGTCAAACTTTATACTTTGGATTAAATATTCTATACTTTAGACTGATACATTTTGTATCTTATTTCAAAGTAATAGTGCATCAGAGTAAAAAGAGAGGTGGTTGAAGTGAAGCACCCATCATGTCTAGAGCTGGCCTGTGGGGCACTGTAATGATCTGGGCATGGCACAGACATATTGTGCCTTTCTCCTGATAATGTTCCAATACTGGCTCTTGTGAATCCCAGAAAACTGTAAGCATGAATGAATTATCCAGCTGATGGTTGACTTTTCAACTTTCTCGGTCGGCGATTGAGGATATTTTCATTCAGACTCATAGTGATGAATCCGTGTCTCGTCACCAGTAACATTTCCTTAGAGTATCTGTCTAATGTTTTATTTGCAGATATTCAAAAGCTTTTGTTTATGCTCTTTCGTGAGTTGTGCCGGCAGCATGCACACTCTCAAACAATCAAAACATTCACCGATGCCTGCTGCTTTACTTTCATGCAAATCAAAAGTTTAGCATCCATTTTTGCTCGCACTGCAGTTACAAATGAAAAGTGTGTAACACAATCACACCTGTACAGCTGTGAGTGTGGTGACAGGAGACTTTACAGTAACAGAAAGAGTTGATAAGACAGTGCCGACAACAGATGTTTTAATATAACCAGCGTGTGGATAATATTTGTGTTATCCTTGTATGCAGAAATACTTAATTGCATTATTTTGGCAGGCGACTTCAGTTGTGGTTTCAAGCTTTCAAGTAATTACAGATTTTTTTTATTTTATTTTATTTTATCTAAACTGCTCAGTAAGTAATGTCCAAATTACTGGAACTAATGGCAGCATATATTTTAGAATCATCAGGTATGAATTTGTAAATAAAATCTTTCAATCAATAGCTGTAAAAAAAAAAAAAAGATTAAAACCTTTCATAAGGGGGACTTTAGTTAGTATACTATATATACTCACTCACTCACTCATCGTCTATACCACTTTATCCTGTATTCAGTGTCGCATGGGGACTGCAGCCTATCCCAGAAAACTTACACACAGTCATACACTCATTCATACACTATGGGCAAGTTAGGAACAAAAATTAACCTAATCTGCAGGTCTTTGGACTGTGAGAGAAAACACGAGTACTAGGCGGAAACCCACCAGGCACATGGCGATCCATGCACACAGAGACGGGAATCAAACCTGCAATCTGAAGGTGCAAGACGAGAGTGCTAACCACTACACCACCTCAGTGCCGCCTTTAGTAAAACCAATATTCAATAGTTTTTTTTTATTTTATTTTTTTTTATGTAGTCTACACATGTGAAACCAATTGTAGCTAAAATCCAGGCCATTATTACTACTAACTATATAAACTTTTAATAATGCCCTGGAACTTTTAATAATGCCTGAACTAATACTATACTAAGCAAAAAGTGAAAGGTTGTAGTTAGTAGCAGTAAGAGACTGGATTCTAGTATAACTTCTATAGCAAAAAAGATTGAATTCTGGTGATTTAACTAATTGCATACTTATGGACCTCATAATAGACTGTATCAAAGTGCAACTGGCTTCATACATAACTTTACTATTAATATAATTTGTCTTTTAAAAACTGACTCTTATTTAACAAATCAGGTGTGTTTTATTGGAACAGTAAGTGTATATGTGTAATGTATATGTAAAAATGTATATTAAATGGTCATTAATCAATTAACCAAACAAAACCAAAACGAAACCAAAACGCCGTCAGCATGATGTAATGTTTAGACCAGGGGTCTCAAACTCAGTTCCTGGAGGGCCGCAGCCCTACAGAGTTTTGTTCCAACCCTGCTCCAACATACATACTATGTAGTTTTCAAATAAGCCTTAATGACCTGTTTAGTTGGATCAGGTGTTTTTAATTATGGTTGGAACAAAACTCTGTAGGGCTGCGGCCCTCCAGGAATTGAGTTTGAGACCCCTGGTTTAGACGGTGCCTTGGTGTCTTCATCGCTACAACCGGTATGCAGAGTGAAAGATTCAGCTCGAGCAGATACAAAGAGAGAGAGAGAGTGAGAGAGAGAGAGAGTGAGAGAGAGAGAGAGAGAGAGAGAGATGATACAAAAAATAAATCCAATAAGAATAATAAGAGAGAATCTCGAAGGTGAAGCGAGTATCCAATATAAAATTGATGTTCTTCTATCCTCACTGACAAACATTTACATGACAAAGTTTCTGAACTCACCATCTGATGACACGTGAACAGAAAATGTGATAAAAAGCAGAACTTTTATTACAGCACTGCGGTCCTCCATCTTCCAGTACAGACTTCAGCCAAACAGAAATAAACTAGTATCCTAAGATCTAGATTGTCACACCCAGATCTCAGTCTGAAGAATTTAAAGTAGTGATGGAAGCTCCGGCTCTTTTAAATGATTCGGCTCTTTTGGCTCGGCTCCCTGAGATTGCCTCACAGGTGGCTCTTCTCAGTATCACTCGGAGCCTTCAGTTTTAGGCAGAAATTCTCAATGGTTTGTGTTCATGGTTTGTGTTTGTGTGTGTGTGTGTGTGTGTGTTTTATTTCGTTTATTTATTTATTTTTTTAAATAAATATACTGTTAGAATGGTTTAATATTTTAACCAAACCTTTAAATTCACTACTGACCACTATACTCTTCTTTCACATGATAGCCTAGTCTGTCCTCGCATGTGATTGGCCGCATGCTGTGCCCATCAAAATGACGTCCCGCCCCCGCCTGCATGGAGTCTCCGCGGCTGCCGTTTCGGCTCTCCCCTGTCGGGATTCGGCTCTTCACGTTCGCTGCAAATAATCGGCTCGGAATCGCCCCCCTGACACGGATTTCACCACATTTCACAATCGATATCTTGAAAGAAAAGTCACCAGACGTTTCCGTTCAAACACGTTAGCGGAGGTTTTTTTTCTTTCCCTACGCTCGGTTTTGAAAACAACAGTCGCGTTCAGTGACAGGATGAAATCAATTCCCATAACATCAGCAACAACCACCATAATGATAACACTTTGTTGAATTTATATCGCTTAAATAGTTTGCTGCTCTGTCTTGTTTTTTTTTTTTTTTGCATTGCTACGTGTTTATTTACTTCCTGTTCGGATCGCGCGCGCATAAATGCACTCTAAACTCCACACTGTAAAACTTGGGAATGATATACTGTACCATCAAGTCAAACACCACATTATCAAAAGTAACGGATCTGTCACGACCCTGTCCTTATACAGAATGGCAGGACAGGATGAAATCAATTCCCATTGCACTTTGATACAGTCTATTATGAGGTCCATAAGTATGCAATAGTTAAATCACCAGAATTCAATCTTTTTTTGCTGTGCCTGTATAAGGACAGGGTCGTGACAGATCCGTTACTTTTGGTAATGTGGTGTTTGACTTGATGTTATATCATTCCCAAGTTTTACAGTGCCCCAACCCAACACTGGCTGGAATGAAGAACCCAGACTTACAGAAACTTGCTATTATTTCTGCAGCTGAAAATATTTTATGCTGAAATGAAGAAAACAGAAGTGAACTCCACCCCCCCTCTGTGCAACATCTAAGTACTTCATACTGAAAGAATCATGTAAAACCATATGTGAGTGGAGCAGACTTATATCCTCTAATCATTTTACTTATGCATATGCGGTTGTCATATTAATTTGCACCTCCCGTGTCCTGTGTTTATGCTGTTGAATGCATTTGGAGCTGGGACACAGAATAACATGCAGGAAGGGGACATTTCATATCAAGCAGCTCTGCCACGAAATTCCCCCTCCCTGTCAGGTTAGAACAAGGTTACAGACACCAAACCTGCACTACTTAGTGATGCTTGTGTTATGTTTATGCTACTGAATTTATTTACAAATGCCTTTAAACACATCTTTAAACAAACACACTTTTAAAGTTAACAAAAACCCTTTAAAGTTAACAAACACCACTTTAAATGGCTTTAAACTGTTTAGACAGTTCATAAAATTTATTTTAATTTAAACTAACAAACAGCTCTATAAATGTTAAAACCAATTTTTGACCAATAATACCAAGGAATAGTGACAACTTTATAATAAATTAAAAGAAGTAAGCATAGATTGTCCAAAAAATAACCCAAACCATAAAAAAAGGAAACCATTATGTTAACTGTGAATTTTATTCCAGTCAGTATTTTACATGCTGTGCACAAGGATTCCTTTTCAAGGATTCAGGACACTTGATGTGAAACCATCGGTCACAGCCATCACAGCAAATGTGTCGCAGCAAAGAAGACTTGGGGCACAAGGCGGGGTCCTCCCTGGACAGGGTGCCAATCCATTGCAGGGCATGCACACATGGCAATTTGGGGATGCCAATTCATTAATTTTTGGACTGTGAGGGGAAACCGGAGTAACCGGACCAAACCCACCAAGCATGAGAAGAACGTGCAAACACCATGCACACAGACCTGAGGTGGGAATAGAACCCTCAACCCCACATGTTTTGAGGCCACAGTGCTAACTTCTATATACTATTTACACAAAATATTTTAAAAGATATATTATTTCCACTGTGGGTTCTTTTTACTTAATGTCTAACAATTTAAACAGAAACGAATTGTCAGATTACCAAAAAAAAAAAAAAAAGATACACACCTGATTTCTGGATGAGGGTGGTGGCTACAGTATATTAATCCTGCAGTGTTTTTCTTAGGAAAATAGAATGATTTAGCAAAACACTTACTCACTGTGGAGTCTATCAAAGGTTTTGTTGTATTAAAATACAGTACTCACTACCAAATATACAGTATGAGAAATCTAAACTGCATATTTTCCACTTATCAATGTGTGTTTTTATGGGCACGATTTACTATCTCTGTATATATATATA
>QMIH01001761.1:0-26604 GCA_003987875.1 Clarias batrachus | reverse complement strand
TATATATATATCTGTGTGTGTGTGTGTGTCTGTGTGTGTGTGTGAAAAGCATGAAAATTATGTTAAAATGTATCTGAATCGATCATGTGATTCTAGATGAAGTCAGCATGTGAGTACTAGAAGGTGTTGATAGTGGACCAGACTGTGTTGTTTGATGTCTGAGAGACAGATTCCGTTCTCTATAGGTCTGTGAGTTGTGAGCACTGTCCACACCGATGTCCATAATTACACTCTAAAATATTACATGTAATATGAATATAAGCATTTGTACATTTAATACACCTTTTAGTGAAATTTAGTTTTAAATTATCATTTGTTCCTTACCACAGAACTTCTTCTTATACATGACAAATCCAACAACAGCAAGAACAGCAACAAGAACCACTGCAACAGTGATGGCAGGCTTCCATCCCTCTGCTCCTCCATCTGTTCCCCCATCTGCTCCTCCCTCGGCTCCTCCCTCGGCTCCGCCCTCTGATCTTCCTGCTAAATAACAGAATTTTTATTATCAAGAAATCAGCTTCCACTCTCTACATCTCTAGTTCATTAGAATCTTTTGATACTTCTCACACTTAATACTCTTATAGTGTGTATACTATAAGAGAGTGTGTGTGAGTGTTTAAAAAAGTAGTATGTAGGAGAATGTACACTATTAGAGTGTGTGTGCTGTCAAAGTAGTTTGTTCGCTGTGTGCGTTCGTTTGCGTGCATGCGTGCGTGTGTGGTGTGTGGTGTGTGTGTGTGCGCGCATGCTGTAATAAAGGACTGTGTAGAGAATAGCTAGACAGTCCATTCCTGTGGGTCTTATTGGTAAATCACTGATCAGGGAAAGAAGTGTTTAATGTTGTTTTTAAGGAATTCTGGACTGTTAAGTCGGCTTTAAAGGTCAGGGAAGCTGGGGAGAGAGAGAGAGAGAGAGAGAGAGAGAGAGAGAGAGATCTATAGGTGCTGGTGATGCAACTTACAGAAACCCAACTAAATGCTGAGCGGTACCAAGAGGAATAGTGTAGAGGGAAAAAAAAAGTGTGTGGAAGTGCCGGATAAAGCAGACAAAGACGTGGAACAGGACAAGAAAAGATGGATAAATTAAACATTTTTGAGGAAGGCTGGTCTAGATAATCAGCTTTAAGAAGCTGGGATGATGAGGGAGAGTGAGACCCAAAATTGTGGTTAATTTGTCTGTTACCGCTGTTAAACAACAAAGAAGAAGAAGAAGAGTGTGTACATGTGTTTGTTGTAAAAAAGGAGTGTGTTGGTGAGAGATCTGTGCACTTAATCAAAATTTACATTCAATTACATTTTTGGCTTCCAACCTTTATACAAATAAAATAAATAAATTATTGTGTTACATTTCATTTTTTGCGTTATAAATCTTGAGGCTTCATCCCGCACTAAAAGCTAGTGATAATAGCCGAGAGGTGATCTGCGATCAGTACAGGTCTCTCTCTCTCCCTGTGAACGGAACTGACATGAACTGCCGATTTAGTTTAGCTATCACAGAGTTTTGGACCTCATTCAGGATATCTTCTTTTTTTCTCATGTTCACGTCCAATTTGTATTTTTGTTCACACAACCGTATTCTCTTACTATTGCTCTGTTATCACCAGCAGTTGTCGGATCACACTGAATAGCTCATAGGTTGCCAAGCCATGTCTGCCTACTGGCCAATCGACCAGTTCCTCTCTATGATTAATGTAAAAATAAAAAATCGATTTTGGGGGTCATAAAAAATAAATAAATTAATTTAAAAAATCAAGATTCATAACTAATTAGATTTTTCTCCATCTCTATCAATCTTAGTCAAGCGTTTTTATATTGTTTTATATAACTTACATTTAAATTTCAAGAAAATTCTGTTAAAACACATCAGAATCCGTCAATGTGAGTGAGTAATCGTGTTAAATGATTGTCATCTCTATATTGACCAAAAAAAAAATTATGATTATGATTTTTGCCATAATAAAGCAGCCCTAGGAGTCTGTACACTACAAGTGTGTGTGTGTGTGTTTGTGTGTGTGTGTGTGTGTGTGTGTGTGTGTGTGTGTGTGTGTGTGTGTGTGTGTGTGAAAAAAGAAGACAATTTAAAATAAAACAAAATGTTACCTTATTAAAAAGCCAGATCTAAATAAAAATTATGATNTGTGTGTGTGTGTGTGTGTGTGTGTGTGTGTGTGTTTGTGTGTGTGCTGTAGAAAAGGAGTATGTTGTGTGTTTACACTATAGATGTATGTGTGCTGTGTGCATGTGCACGTGTGTGTGTGTGTGTGTGTGTGTGTGTGCACAATAAGATAAGGCTTTGGGTAATATCTACGTGTTATACAGCTGAAGTTACTATAACAGAACACACACTTTACCTGGCTTCTTCATTGTGCTGTATGGCATGTATCTCTTTAAGCGTGCAACACAAATCTCATCCAGAAAGTCCTTCCAGGAAGCAGCAGTTTTTTGCTCAGGATTCCACTTCTCTGTAAAACTCTTCGCTCGCTCATCTACTGCAGTCCAGGTTCCAGTGTTCAGATCCAGACTGATGAAGTCCTTTCCATTGTATATGGACTTATCATATCCACTGGTGCCGTTATCATTAATCTCACAGCCGTACACCCTCTGTAGTGTATCACCTTCTGTGGTAACACACACACACACCTTTATAAATACATCTGCTAGATAATAAACACACTTACAGCATTTCTGTGTCAGTTGAGATCAGAGTATAATATGAGAGAACCTGGGTGTGTGAGCGTCAGTGTCAATTTGAGCCAAAAATAACTGATAGAAAATAACTAATTTCTATACAAATGTTTATTATTCGGAGTCTGATTACCAATCATTACAGATTACTGTATTGGGATTCTATAATGTTGCCTCTAAATATTTTGTATAAGCTCATTTTATGATAATAATAATTAATAAAATGGTGTAATAAACATAGAACGTCCTAAAATATTGTTGTGTAAAATATTATTAACCGTCATTTTCTCCATTTACAGAGTGTATTCGGAAATATGTGAAATAAAAATGATAAATATTTTATGAGAATTTTACACGAATACAAAACCGATTACATCCTCTCAGCACTGATGCACAAAGTGAACACTAAGGTTTCATGTTATTTTGTAAATGTTGACACCTGGGAAGTGTTGGTCATGTGACTCTCTGGAATCTCATAAGAGTCTCGATGTGTGGCTTCAGCAACAGCTGCTTCCTGTAATGTAGTGTTTATTTAGTCAATGAAAAAAAATTATGAAAAATACTGCTTGATGACCTTTTTTTCCTGTGACTGAGGTGAGACGTCACGGATATCAATGAACAGTGACAGGGAGGAAATCAGCAGGCAATATTGTTGATGAAAAAAGAAGAGACTAAAATGTGGTTTAAAAAATAAAAAAACTAATAAAAACATGTCATTATTTTCATCAATGTTTAATTTTTAGCAATTTTCATCTGCTGCGATACGATATTTATTCATTATGACATGAGCAGCAGTATTTCCCGGGTCACGGCGCGTGGTACTATTCTCAGGAGTAGTTTGCATGCGCAGTGACGGGATGTTACAAGCTCAGTCATCTTTAACTCTTCATCATCACAGCAGTGTTACTCGGATGGAAGAGAAGAGACGATATTTGGGCCCATTTCCTTTACATTGAAGTGGAGAAAAAAAAGCCGATGTATAGTAATATCAGATGGGAAACAGTGTGGGAAACACAATCGCTGGGAAAAATACCTCAAACCTGAAAAGAAGCATCAAGGCAGACCATAAAAATCACCCAGTTTTAGAGCCTCCTTGTGATAATTATGTTTCGGTATATGTACTGTAGTATTTTATTTTATTGTATAGCTAAACCGTTGCCAAACACATTAAGCTAATAGGTTAGCAAATGATTGTGACCCGCTCAATGTCCCTACAAAAGTCGATGTGTGTAAACTGTCCTGCATATTTAATGTTTTCTTAGCTCCCAGCACACCTGTTTTAACAGCAAAAAAGAACAAATCTTTAGGATGAGTAATAGAACACATCAAGGTGTTTTTTGGAATTTTTGTCTGTCTGTTTGTTTGTGCACGCATCATGTAAAAACGACTGAACTCATTTTATTGGGGTTTTCACAGGTGCATTTTTCTCGAGCTTGAGGTCACACATAGTCTTTGGTTCTTCATAATCGCCCCAAAGGAAGAGAAGATATACTAATTTGAACACCTTTATTTAAAAAATGAATAAATAAATCTCCACGTTCTCTAAGGAATAAATACTGTACAACGTTTAGAAAGTTTAGTTGCTCGTATTTGATTAGGCGTGAAATGTGGATTATTAGGGAATTCCCTTTCTGACTTGGTTTTTCATTGTACTGTACCTACTTAATATTTCATTTGGCTTGCATATATGGATTTTGAGAAATTATTTCGGTTTGTGATTTTGCTTTTTGGAGTATTCCATGCAAACAAAGTTGAGGGCACAGCTAGTATTTAATATGTTTGTATCTACTTGAAAATATTTAAAAAAAAAATACTTGGTCAATACAGATTTCCAAGTTTTGTTAAGAACTTTAACCTGCAGACCTTCCTGCCCTTTTTTTTATTATGTACTATACTAAACAATTTTGGATTGTACTTAACTATAATTGTCAGCATGAAAAAAAAAGTTTTCTGTAATAAAAAAATAAAGTATATCATTATATTATATGTTCTACTAATAATCTTCAAATCTTTTTCTGTACAAATACAATTCTGAAAATTAAAATTCTCCCAGAGCAGAGTTCATACACTTTTTGATTAACATATCCATTTTTTCATGATGGGTATAAATCACAAATTGCTGTTACAAATAAAAGAACTCAGCTGAGTCCAACAAATATTAAACTGATTTAAATGTTATTTTTATAGCACTTGTAACACAGCTCCCTGTCGCAAAGCAGCTTTACAGAATCAAGAATAGTAAATGGAACAGTGTTCTCTATGAAGATGTTCACCAGAGTTTTTGAGAGCTGGAGGCGGCACCTCAATCTCGGCACCGATGGAGTTATCAACCGTACAGTTCTCTATACAGGAAATTAAAACTCTGGATATGTTTATTTACTTAGCAGTATAATACATATTTGCATACTTGTTACTCTTACTGTAAACGATTCAGCTCATCAAATTAATTTCAGTAATTAATAAATAAAATCAGTAAGTAGATACATCCTTTGTCACAGCACTGAGATCTTCTATTGTTCTGGTGGTCCATCAGTCTTACCGACTACAACACAGTAGTGTTTGATTCAAAATAGAAAGAATTCAGAATGCACATCCCTGTGTGTGTACAGAGTACTGCTGGTGTATTATGATGTGTTAATGATGACAGCACTGATTGTGTTTCACCTTTAGCTTGAATAGCGAGCTCCAAAGCTTGAAGCTTGCTCAGCTTGCTCCTGAGCCAGTCCTGTTGACTCTCCACATCCCATGTCTCTCTCTGCTTGGGAAGCAAATCACGCTCAAGCTCCTTGATCCACTCTGTCTGTGTTATATTTGCTGTGCTGTTGTCGTAGTACATAAACTTCTCTCCATCCAGTAGACCAACAGAAGTGAAATTTCTTACTTGTTCACCTATCCCAGTCCAGTTGTACTCCAGACTGTGTGTGACTGCAAAAGTAAAGCATTTTTATGAAATAAAATATTTTTTTAATGTGCATAGAATCATGAACAGAAATAATAAATCCTGTTACACACACACACACACACACACACACAGAATAATAATATGTAACTTAAAATCTTGTAAATGATTACATGTGCACAAAAAGTCCCTTCTTTTGGTTCTCATTATAGATTATTGCTCATTAAATAGCGATAAACTTAAATGATCAATTTAAATTAAATATACATGCATGTCATGTAGGGCTCTGAATCAGATCAGAACCACTGCTGCATTTGTCAGGTTTTTTTTTTTTTTGCATTGAAACAGTAAACATGAAGAATTAGATTCATGCACTTCATGTCCAGTAGGTGGTGCTGTGATGGTGAATCAAAAGGAAAACACCGGAGTGAATAATATCTCACTGAAAATCAGAGTTGTGCAAAACACAGTACTGTGTAATGCGTTACTGTAATCCAATTACTTTTCCTGATAATGCAGGAACATTTGCATTACATTTTAAATGCATGTAATTTGATTACAGTTACCAATGTCACTAACATTACGTTAGTAGCGTTACAAATGTAGTGTTTAATAATGAAAATGAATTTAAAAATCACGTTTTGCGCGGCACCCTCAGTTAACGAGCAAGCGCTTTAGTTTTTTTACATTTGCTGATGTAACGGGTTCGCGCTTATTGAATGGGCGGCACCACAGACACGAGCCTTACGGGAAAAGGGGTGATTTTATTTAGAAAAAATAGGGAAGGAGAAGAGTTAAAGGAGGGAGGAAGGGGAAAAGGGGATTATTTAAATGCGGAGAAGCCTGAGATCAATTAACATTAATTATCGCCAGCAGGCTCGTCACACACCTGCAGAAGGGGGAGGGGGGCACCTACATAGGGAGTCTACGGAGTGCACGAGGAGCGAGAACAGGTTGATGCGAACCCTCACCAAATGCGCAGGCCGTGACAGATGTTTTCAAAGTAACTTTCTGATTACTTTTTACATGTTTAATTACAATTTTAAAGTAGTAATTAGTCATTTGTAGTAGATTACTTCTTTTGAGTAACTCACTGCTGAACATACACATGAACTATTGGCCACATCTGTGGTGAGTGTCATTTGAAAATTAACTAGAGAAGCGTTCCCTCAGAACAATGCAAACAGTACAAATGCTAACGCTAGCTTTACATGAGTGCTGAATTAAAGGAACTGATTAATACTGTAACTTCCAGCCTAATCAGTAATCCCATCAGTTTATCCCAATTACAATTAAGTTATACGGGAGTATATTGGGGGGAAATGGTTTATAATCCAACTTCCTACGTCCAGTTAGTTGCACTATAGCAGGAATTAACTCATGTCATGTGTCTAGTCTCAAGGGGACAGTGGTGGCTCAGTGGTAGGTGTTTCACCTGCCCGGCGGAAGGCTGGGTTCGATTCCCAGCCAGTGCCCAAACCCCAGCCACTGGATGCAGTGCCAGTCCCAAACCCGAATAAAATGGGAGGGTTGCGTCAGGAAGGGCATCCAACATAAAACCTGCCAAGCTTGTATTTGTGCATCAAATGGTCTGCTGTAGTGATGCGATCCCTCACTGGGAGCAGCCGAAAGACCAACAACAACATGTGTCTAGTCTCCATTACTTAATATACTGCATACTATCACTTAACTTTATTTATTATTAAAATAAATATTATTTATTATAATAATATTATAATTATTATCGTTATAATAATTATAGGTTATTATCTCTGGTCGTGGAGGACAGCCAGCCCTGCACATGTTAGTGTTCAGTCTGATTCTGATGAAGTATCTATGAGAAGGATATAACAGAATCCATATTTTCAAAAATATATATTTTTTTATTTTACTAATACAGTGCTTGAAACACTGCTCATGGTTATGAGGCAGCTTTACAGAATCAAGAATAGTAAATGGGACAGTGTTCTCTATGAGGATGTTCACCAGAGTTTGGTCGAAAGCTGGAGGCGGCACCAAATTAGATGGAATTACAGTCTTGCATCTTACAGTTGTCTACACAGGAAATCAAAACCCTAGATATGTTTATGCATTTTGGAGTAAAATACTTGCCCCCTTCCTTATTTTCCACAGTTCACAAACCAACTAGTTGCACAAATATTTTCCCAGCCTTTATAACTATCTGTTGATTTAAAGAATTTTGCAGCTGCCTTTGTTCTCAAGTGGTTTAAGTGAGGTTTGTTTAGTTAAAGTTTTTTGGCAGACATCCCTCACATCGTTTGGCATAAAAAAAAATATACAAAACAAAACAGTGACCATAAAGACATGGATGAGTTTGAGTTTGGTGTGGAAGGACTTGACTGGCCTGGTCCTGGCCTCAACCTGATAGAACACCTTTGTGATGAATTAGAGCGGAGACTCCGAGCCAGACCTTCTCATCCAACATCAGTGTCTGACCTCACAAATGTACTTCTGGAAGAATGGTCAAAAATTTCCATAGGCACCATCCTAAACCTTGTGGAAGCCTTCCTAGAAGCACTGAAGCTGTTATATAGCTGCATAGGGGGCGGGGCCAACATCATATTAAACCCTATGATGGAGAGTTGGATGTTACTCAAGTTCATATGCATGTAAAGGCAGACGTTTAGCAATACAGTCAATTTCTTTGCCTGTGATCCAATTATAAAAGTTTTTTTTTTTTGCTTATTCATGTTTGTATAGTCGGTTAAATAGTAATAATAATTAATAAAATTAATTTTCTCATAGTGCATTGGTTTTGCTGAAAAAAGTGGTACATCACTCTACTGTATATTGCCTAATCCTGAACCTTAAATATATTTAGTAAAACGTAGTAATAAAAATCTCTGTTTTTAAAGGGCTACATGCTCTGATAGTTGTTTGTTGTATGTAGTAAATCACTTTTGTGTTTTAAGGTAATTCTAGCCCGTTCCTCTGGCTAAGTGATGAAGTACATTACTGTCAGAGTCTGAACCAGGGAGGATCAAAGCTGCCAGCTCTCATACAGTAAATTAAGCATGCAATCACTCATTTTCACACGCTCTCGTGCCACACTTACAATTTCTCACGGTTTCATATTCAAAACAATGGACTGTGGAGGACATGAGAGAAATCACTGAGCTATGAACAGATTTTCATTTAAGGTCTAATCCCCCGTTCCTGAATGCATTTCCTTAACACACTTGTATAACTGTGGCCAGAGCACATAGTATGCTCCACACCCTTTTTTCACTCCAAGTGAAGAGAAATAATATTCACGTTATCCGGTTAACATAAAACACAAAGGAGGAGATAATAATTGAAACAGTCATAATAGTGCTGTACAGATCAACAATCTAAAACCATAAAATCAACATTTTGTTATGTGGTGCAGATTGGAGAGCCGCACCACGAGATGTTTAGATGTTTATAAGAGTCCTTACTCAGGGCTTTAGAGGGGGTCAGTGAAATAGCAGGGGGTGAGAGTGCTTATGATACGCACAGGAAGATCTTCCCATTTGGAGATGGCATGGGATTATTAATTAGAAACAAAAGAAAGGAAACAAAAGAAACTGAAAACAAAAAATAAACAGAGCTCCGCCGTCTACACGAGAACAGAGAACAATTCCACTTCATATTCACCACCTTTATTATTTTTTTTCTACTCACCTTCTTTTGTATCAATAATAAGTTTTTTTTGACTCTACTTTCTATTACAGTGGAACCTCGGATTGTGAGTAAAACGGTTTCTGAGCGTTCCGCAAGACGAGCAAAGATTTTTTAGTATATTTTGACTTGAAAAACTAGCAAGTTATAGTTTACGATTACCAAGTATCATGTAGCACGCATGCGCTTCTTGTTTTGACACCGAGCTTCACGTGATAACAACTGAGCCACTGTTTTTTTTTCTCTCTTGCACTGCCGAATGGTGGGTAATCATCTCCGCTGCGCATGTCTTACTGGTATAACTGATATCAGAGCACACTTGTACCGTTTACTATAACACTGTGACCATGTGTGTGTGCGTAAAACATCTTTTATTGTGTGTTTGTATGTGTGTGTGTACAGCGCGCGTGTACTGCTTATTATAACACACGTGTGTGCGGGCGCGTATAAAGCAAAAGAAAGTCTCATTAGAGGTTAAAGATCCATTTTCTCTCTCTCCATCAGCACACACACACACACACACACACACACACACACGGTCCTTCAAAGCTGTAGAGACGGGAAATCTTTAACAAAGGAGTTCACTGTCCAAAAAGAGTTTATAGTGGAAAACAGCTCTGAGACCAAATGACATCTGTTAGAATGTAATGTTGTCCCTTCATTCCAAGGTCAACTGACCCATCGGGATTCCCCTCGCGATTTGAAGAGACACAGTCTTTTATAACGCGTGAACAAAAGACAACGCTGTTACATTTCACATGTGTAAGATTAAGTACTCGTTATGCATGTTTAAAAAAGCTTACATGCGGTTGAGGTTTTAGGACAGATTTAACGTTTTTCAGAATCTCTATCCGAGCTTTTCTGAAAAGTTGTCACCTATGGAGTATTAAAATAGAGATTAATATTTCGAACCTGCATAATTATTATTTCTTATCTCTAATCTGCATTGCTGTTGATTTCAAGGCTGAGCTTATAATATTAAGGTTATTATTAGTGTTAAGATGAGTCAGCGTTAAGGTACATTACTGCCAAATACTGGGTTAGACTGTGCAGTGGGTTGAGTTTAATTGCTAATGCTTGAATAAGGAAGACATGCCCCTCACTAACATCTTTAATAATATTTTTATTTTTTATGTCAATTATATAATTAGATTATATAAAAAACCTCTGAGCAGAAAACATGTATTAGTGCTTTAAATAGTCAAGTAAAGCTGTTTTATTTCAGCATTGTACTTTACTATTTAATTGACAAGTAACGTATGAACTCCAACAGGGATGGTAAAGGCTATCACACGCTTCATCTGGGACACATGCTGTGTTCTGATTGGCTAATAGCTTCCTATTAAGTGGACTGCACAGGGGACTCAGCCAGTAATGTTCCCCACTGTAATATGGGATTCGGCCCTCTGTTGGGTTATGTGTACACACTAAGCACAAGTGATTTGTTCCGGTCTGCATAAACAACTGCTCCCATCTCCCCACTCCTCATGACCTATTTGTCTTTTGAGTGTGTTAAGACCTACGAAAAGCCATTGCCACCCGGGTGCACCGCACAACTTGCACCGCACAACTTGCACCGCGCAACTTGTACACTTCACACCCTATATTGGGCTGATGTCAGTTTGGGCCCTAAATATTTCTTGAGCATGTGGGTGTGTGTGTGTGTGTGTGTGTGCGTGTCTGTGAGACATGTGAGTGTTAAGATTCGTGATGTGTACGTGTCTACAATAGGATGCAGACGTTGAAAAAAAAAGCATCACTCTATGATGTCATTGAACGTGTCACTGAATATAATGTCACCCAATATACGGCCACACAGAAAGTTATTAATCACTTTTCCGCGCAAGTTTAAGACTTCCTTACAGCTGACCTGTTCGAAAGATCAAAAATCCCACTACAATTTTGCATCCTCAATATCTTTAGATCACATCAGCCCGGTTTGGTGGTGATATAATTTGGCGTATAATTCCCTAGAGGAAGTATATCAAAATCCATCGGGTGCGTTTTTGCGAACAACACAAAATAGCTGACTTTCTGTTTCGTGTGCATACGTGCAAGTGTGTAGGGCCCCAGGCCACGCGACTCTCAGGCATTCTAATGCCAGCAGATTCCAACGTTTCTACCGAGGTTTTTAGCATGTTAAGACACCCAAAAAGCACAATAGGTTGGAAAAAAAACTAGTCCTTAGGAAAACAAGAGGATCCTGTGCACCCTATAGTGCTTGGGCCCTAAATAATAATAATAAAAAGAATGCATGCATTAACTGTGCAGCCAAAAATAAATTGACAAAAGTGGAAACTCGTTATGTCAACAAATATACATTTTATATGTATCTTGAAATAACATATAAACATATAATGTATGCATTCAGTGAGGTCATTCCCATATTCTGGTAGCACGTTATAAAAGCAATGATAAGTTTGTTTCAGGGCTGTAGGAAACTGACAGTTTTAATACATTAGACACTTCTTGTTTTCTGTTTCTTCTACAACGCTTATCTTTTACATAACATAGCTGAAAACTACAGTTTGATGTCTGAAGCCTCCTCTGTTGACACACACCAGCAGGACTTCTGTACAGGAATTTTTTTTTTTTTTTTTTACTTTTTAAACCACTTGAGTTTTAAGGGTTAATCTTTCTTGGTTTTTAATGAAAAGCGAGCTCACATAACATGATTTTCCTCCCCATGGAAATCTTAAGTAAAGGGCGAAAAGAATACTTTAAATCCACGACCTCCATTCAGTATCAGCCGACTCAAATCGAATTCTGTGATCTGGTAACGGTGATCAGCCACAACAACCTTGATTTTTTTGACTTTCTAAGCCATGGCTGTGTAAGTCAGAGATCAGTGCATGCCATGTGCACATGGAGATTTCACAGAAGACAGACCGCACAGATGATGTTTTCAGGCACGATTGGCTTCCATATCTGATTTGATTAGTTCCTGGGTACATATTGTTCTCCAGGCCACATTTTCCAGACCCAGGCACGGTTCCCAAGCTCGGAATGATTCTGCTTATCAAAATTGGCAAGAAGTGAAATTGGTCTGATTCCAGAAGAAGTGTTCATTTCCACAACATGTTTTAATATCGAGTCAGTGGCACCACAGTTAGGAAACATTACAAAGCATTTCTAAAACCCAATAAAATTTCATTTAACACCACTGAACTGGTCCTGTGCTTCAGACTTGCCTGTTTAATGTAAAACTCCAACTTCCATTTAGGAGGATGGTTTAGGAAATGTGAGTTTCTCAAACATTATAAACTTGAACACAGACATTATGGACACCTTCATGTATATCCACGAATCTATTTGAACAGTCCATACACTTGTAAGACTTGTTGACTCCATATAAATGCCTCTTGTGCAATTACAATCAACTTTCCACAAATATTTTGAACACCAAGCACAGCGTCTCAAAAACAATGAGAATTTGTGTATGTGGGGTTTACTGGACATTAGGGACACTACCCGCTACAGTAGTTCTCACTCCTTCCTGTTATCCATTTATTTGGCAGCGCTAATCCATAGTGCTGATGTGAAGTGCTATGATCATGATAGCATGTTAAAACCCTTGTCAAATGATCTTATCACATTAGAACAGCATGGAGTGTTTCTTGGAGAAAATGGTAAAAGGCATGGTTCATTGTGAAATAGCAGACAATTTTGGGGCTCACAGTATTGCAGGTTTTGTGCAGCAAACAAAGAAGACATTAAAATAAAATAAAAAAGTTAAAGTCAGGTGCTTCCTATCTAAGAAATGATGAAATTCATGCTTCTCACCTCAAAGCTATAGAAATTTATTTGGTATATTATTTTGGTGTGAAAGGACAGTACAGTACACATTGTCTCAGAAACTGGATCCCCCACGATATACTGTAGTTCATCATCTCTTTGAAAGGAATATACTGTACCTGTTTTTACCTTCTTTGTCTTGAAATGTTAATTTTCCAAAAATAATTACATTAGCCAACTTAAATGATGCAAAAACAGCATTTCCATTCAATGTGCCCTATATACTGTCTCTATCCTGTGACACCCATAATAAAGAAAACAATGGGAGGAAAATCTGTGGAGATTTCTTATTAACTATTAACTATTTCTCTTAATAGTTCCTCCTAATGCACCAACATGGCAAATCCTGTGTGAGCTGAAGGACATTATTGAACAACTTCTTGCACCTTCTCACACTGCAGACTCTCCTGCTTATTATACTGTAACTTCAAGATATCTGAACACAGGATGATACTCGAAGAAGTTTTTCCCCCATTTGGTGAATTTTCTTGAAATAGCATTACTATGGGCAATAGCCACAGGTGACATGTGAACAAGAATGATTTGGGTTTAATTTAAGTAAAAAGAAAAAAAAATGTAAGCATTAGTTTATGTTCACTTTTTTTTTTTTTTTGAAACTGCTGTTTATTCTTTTGAGCTTATAGTGCAATCACTGACAATTCCATGCAGTTGTGGACTTGAGCTTGGTTGCTTTATTTATTACTAAAGATGATGTCTATGTGGGCAGATGTTATGATTAATACAATGTGAATGAATCTATGAATAAAGATTTGATGTAAATTATAGCTGGTTATTTGCTTTGCAACTAATACCTGCATTAAATTTTTCTTTTTCCTTGATCTATTTGGATGTGTTGCCATAATTCTGCCACATGGAATTCCAGACAAACTGGTGGAACTTCTGTTCCAGAGTTTTTTGGCCTGCAGCACTGGCTCTAAGCTGAGAAAACACGCCACAGTTATTTCTGCCCCAAAGAAAGATGGTACCATTAAAGCCCTGAATGACCAACCCTACGCTGCACTCACCACTCTCTGGTGGTTAAGGCAATGAAGAGGGTGGTCAAAAATTCCATCGGACTCACTGATGGACCCTCTGCAGTCCATCATTCTCCACATTATCACCGTCTTCCACCCCTAACCCAGACTACTTTAAATAGTCACATGCTCTCATACTCACAATCTGTGATAAACATTCACATAAAGATCTAGACTCTGCTGTGACAATGACTCTGATGTTGCTGCTACATATCAATTTTTACACACTGCACAATAACCTTTTAAAGTTTAATTTATTAATATGCACATAGTTATTTTAACACCACTTATTTTACCTTCTTCTTTTTCCTATTAAGCATTAGCGACTAACAATTTTTACATTATATTTATATATATACAAATGTTTACTTCCAGTTGTTTTTGCACTAACGGACTAATTCTATTCTTTATCATTACAACAATTTTATTTTATGTCATTTTATTTTTATATGCACTAATGTTGGCCCATGTCATTCCTTCTAAACATCTTAATGTACATACTGTATGTTTATAGATTATTGTCTTCCCATACTACACTGTGCTCCTTAAATTGCCCTCTGGGGGTAAATAAAGATTTTCAATTGAATTGAACTGAAAACCTTTCAAAATGCATTATTAAATTTTACTTTTATTGCTGACCCTTAGGATTTAACCACTGTCATGGTCATCCCAGTAACAGAAGTCTGCAGGCAAACATTTGATCGCTCTGTCCACAGAGCTCTTGTTTTTACCCTCTAGTTTAATTTACACAGAAATTTAAACATGAACAAGATAGTTTCCATATATCATTTACCATATGCCATTTTTCTCATATGACACTGAACTGCAGTTACAAAAGGGAAATGCAGCATATGGATAAAGCAAATCAAGACTGACACTGTGCTAAAAATGAGATAAAAAGTCGTCTGAAAAAAGTCACTAGGAGATTTTCAAATACAACGCAAACCCAACAGACTGTGACTTTAGTAATGTTTCAGAGGCACTCATTAAGAAGCATCCATGGCTCTCTGAAACTGGCTCATACAATAACTTTGAGGCAGAATCTGAAATACAGCCTCGGCAACTGCCAAACCTAAATTAGTGCATAGGGTGTTCTGAGTTGCTTGCAAAGATGTGCTAAACCAAACAGTGGGTCTAGAAAAGAACTACCCTTTTAAAATAAGCATATGTTGTTGCTTTGCAGCCTGAAATGAAGACAGACACAGTTTTTGTTGCTGAGGTAATCAAAATGACCACAGCTGATCACAGTTGAAAGTCAAATTGCATTGTTTGCCATTAAGAAGATGATTAGATTCACCTGATTGGGTTTACAAGTCATCTTTAGGAGAGATGAACCTTTTTCAAGTCAATGAATCTATTTTTTCCCCTGACATGTTGGTGCTGTATCCATCACTTGGATATTATAAGTTGCAGCTTGGGATGGCGGCTTCTGGGTCATGTTCTGCGGAGGAATGTCAACATTTTAACCCAATTTTAGGCAAAACCGATTTGGTTCGATTCCAGAGTGAACCGAGATTCCACTGTGTGTGTATATACAGTATATACATACACACACTTATTATATGAAGAGAACTCAAGGGAGTGGAGTTACACAGCTACAGTATGCAGCCTTAAGAGAACCGTTCAGTTTCCTAGGGAGCATAAAGTATGGAATGTGGACCCTAGTGAAAAAAAAAAAAAAAAAAATACACTTCAGTGTATTACAAATATATTAAAATCTTCTATAGTACAAAAAAAAAAACTAACAAAAGGTTGTACCATCAGCTAATATATAAAAAATATACGAACATCATGTTTTTACCAATTTGGGAATTAAGCGTTAAACATACTTTAAAATAATTGTTTTATAGTACACTTTCCAAAAATATATTATAGGAAAATATACTTTAAGTGAAAGGTTGGTGTAATTTCTAAAGCACACTTATTTAAACTTTGTTTTTCAATTTATTTCAGGTATTTTTTTTTTTTTAATATGTTCAAAATAATCGTACGAAGTATACGTTAGGAAACAAATTCTAATATAAGGTATGTCAGTATATTTTCAGTTAAATTTGAATGTACTCATTCATATGTACGTCTTCATGCTTATATTTAGTGCACTACACTAGTGTCTCTCTTGCGCACCCTCTTTCAGATTCGTTTTTGCATGCTGAATATCTCTCGCGCAAGCTCTTAAACTCATTTTTGCATGGTCAAGATTATTTATGTGTTTTTTATGGCGTTATATTCATGCCAAAATCCCGAGCAGACAGTTTTGACATTTTGAGAGCAGACAAAGCACTCTATGTGTGTGCAGTATTTCCTCTGCGCGCCCAACAGCTCGGTTCTGCAGCGTCTAACCTGCGCACTAAACGTGATTTCCGTTTTTTTTTTTCTGTGCGTGCCCGACTCTGCCCAGCGTTACAAAACTGCCAAAAAACGTCCACACACTACTTCTGGCTGTTTCTTCTCTGCCAGATGGCACTATCGACTGCGTTGTAAATAAAGGTTTAGAAGTAACAGCGACCGAGTTGGTTAATTTGTGTTTTAGTCTACGTAGTTTAACAATGAGTTACTATACAGTATATGGAACATTAGATAAGTAAATAAAAACACACAATAGACAACCGAAACTGGTATATGAGACATTCCAGAGGTGGAGGATATTTTCAGTCCCAGCTGTGAAATTTCAAATAATCCATGAGCAAAAAACTAAATCATGCACTTGTTATGTAAATTATATTTGCCCTGAAGGAAAATATGAATATAGTTGCATCTCCTAAAATGGTGTTTTTTTCCTGTCCTATCTATCTGATGACCAACTTGCGTTTCAAATATAACAGTTAAAATATGTTTTAAATCTCCTTTTTTTTGGTACAATGTTATTTATATATATATGTATATTATATATATATTTATATATATGCCTTTTGCAAATGTTATAACACGTGTTCAATGATCAACACATTTTAAATAAATGTAATTATGCCCTGAAGTGGTGCCCAACATGTGCGCCACCCTGTTACAAACACCATTTACCCTGCCAGAGTAAGAGAGAGAGAGAGAAAAAACTGTATCACATGAAGCATAGGCAGTAACATAATGAAGCTGCTTGCTAACACCGTGGGTAGACCAAAGGTATGTCCTCTCTTATAATTTAGCTCTTATAATTCCAACCTTTTCAAACTTAAGTGACTGTGTCACTCTAACCAATGTAACTCTGTTACTGATATTATCAGACAAAAAAATCAAGATTACTTTCTTTATTTACATAACGAAGTTTGTCCTTGATCTTGACAAAAAAGCTACATTCCACAGCTAGCATTTATTCCAACAAAAAGCTAAAATTAGCACTGTTTTGCAACCCTGTTACTTTATTGCCAAAAAGCTTCACCAGATGAACATCAACAACGCAACTAATTTGGAGAACCTGACCCATGCCATCACATGTGACACTACAAACAGGCAATTTATGTATGGGGAATGTGAGGAATGCAGCAATAATACCTATATACTCACAATGTAGAGCCACCAATCATGTCTCCTACCTTCAGTGGGCCACTATGGACAAAGAGCACAGGAACAATCCTGGAGCAGCCTCAAAGATCACTTTGAAAAATGCTCCCAAGAAGAGCTGGTGGAAAAAAATTAACATTTTGCTTCAGAAGTTCAGATGCTACTTTTACAACATCAAGCATCAATATGCGTTCTCACGAGCCCCGAAGCTAAATCTCCCTGCAAATTAATGTGCAGTCCATGTTGACTTCATGCAGAACTACAAATGCAAGTACAAGCTGTTAATTTATGTGACAACATTCTTTGTCACTTTTATGTCTTGATCTACAATTAAAAGAAATGTATCCATTCAACAATTCAACCATGTATGGATATGTAATATGCGCAACCCTGTTATTATATAAAACGGTTTGTGTTCTCTCCGGGGAAAAAAAGGAAAAAAGGGAAAAAAGAAAAAAAAAAAAAAACGCTTCGGTGACACTTGAGAGAAGCATGGGTAACTTGTGTACAGTGTATAAGTAAAGGTTTAACTCTCAAGAAAACAAATTAAATTTCAATGATGTCAACCCATAAAAGTTAACCTGTTAAGAGCTGAAGAGTATTCCCTTTGCTGGCATGCAGCCAACGAGGTATTTGTGTGTGTTTTATTATCTGTATTTTACTTTTGTAAAATATTATTCCACATGCTGTGCATGCTACTATTCGTGTTTAGCTAACATAATTTGCGCTCTTTTAATACTGTGTGTTTAGTTTTTACGGTGGATTTGGAGGGAAGTCCAAATAAACCAGTTGCAAGAGAACCACTTGTGTCTGTTTGTGCTTTGGAGGAATTACAGTAAAAACTCGCCTGCTCATCGACGCGAGTGGGCATTGAGTGACCGTGCGGCAAGTTTGAGTAACCACGTGTCTCCAGTACTACAGATGAGTTGGCATCCATTATACACACAAAAAGAAGTAAGAAGACGCACACAGTTTTAAAAGGCAACGTATTTAAGAGAAAGCCGCTAAGAACTTGGACATTAAAAGGTTAACAGTGGYCTAAGAAGAGGGCTTTTGTGACGGTTTGTTATATTAGTTAATTGTGAATGTGTGTTTTGAATGTTTGACTTACTTGTTCAAACACATTTAAGGTATTAAGGTTAAAGTGTAATTATTTTTCGGTTTTCATATATGCGTTTTGGAGATAAGTGAATGTTATATGCCATTTCATAGCAAAGTTTCTAAGTGTTTTGATGTTTTGTATATATTGAGTGTGTTTGAAGTGTTATATACAAACTTGGATTGTTTAAGATATTTGCAGTTAAGTGATTCTTACCTTTGAATTAGAGTTAATGGTTGATGTAGAGATCTCATTCACTATATATTTTCCATATATAATATTGTGTTAATACAAGGCAGTGAATCAAAAATGTCAGAATCAGGTGAGCCTGCAGTACAGGGTAGGGATAGAGCAAACTCCAGAGATCAACTGGAAGAAGGTCAAAAAAGTGGTGCTGAAGACCAGCAAGAGCAGCCACTAAGGCGAAGTCAAAGAACAAGAACACTAACAGAGAAGGCTAGAGAGCTACAATCCGAAAAAATGAATGCACTTCAACAAAGGTTTAACTATATCGATGCCAAATTGAGAACACAGATAAAATCTTCTAAGAAGCCCTTATCACAGTCAACAGAGCCTTTATCTGATGATCTGCTTAATGATATCATTGGTGATGTCACAAGTCCAAGCAGATGTCCAGCGTGTTTATGATGAACTGCGCAAAATCTCAACTCCAAATCAGGACACGCGTAGAAAGGTGGATCGGTGTGTAGAGATTTCTAAGTTCATTGTGAACAGAGCTGCAAGTCGATTAGGTGGAAAGATTCATGAAGGAGAAGATCAAGAWTGGCCAGAAGCAGGTTCTCTCTTTGACTCAAGCACCGGTAAATCAGGTTCTCTTATTTCAATCTTGAAAAGTGGCTCAGATCATTCAAGCAGGTCTTCTATGAAACGACGAGAAGCTGCTGCCGATGTTGCTGTAGGTCAGGCTGTTCTGAGAGTGTTACAAGAACAAGAAAGAGAACAACTGGAAATACAGCGACTAGAAGCAGTGTTCAAAAGAAAGATAGCTGATCAAGAAGCAGCAGTCATAAAGYGTCGTTTAGCACGAGAAGCAGAAGAAGTGAAACGAAGAATACAGAGAGAGGAAGAGGAAGGCAGAATTAAATTCCAGCTAGAAGAAGAGCACTTGGCGCTACAAAAGACTTTAGAGGAAAAAAGAAACCTTAATGTGGGATTTTACTAAACACAAAATTGTTTGAAGTTAACACTTGCCTACGGAACATTTCTTCTCATTAATCATTTAAGATTTTCAGACATATTTAACACATTAATCTGCTCTTGTGACTTTCAAGTCTAGTGAACATTACTAGAAAATTACGTCAACTTCATCCTTTGAACTGCATTGTGTGTGTGTATGTGTGTGTGTGTGCGTGTGTGTGTTTAATAGCTTATTTTCATGTATCGTAGTATAGTCAAATAAATTCTTGTTTCTTGGCAATTTGTCCTGGTCCAGTAATTTTAAGTTTAAACATTTGCCCAGATCCTAAGTTACCTTGCTCATAATTGTCAAATACTAGATTTTGTTATCATCGGTGGCCACGTGATAAGCAGAACTGGTAAAGTTACACTAAATCATACTAAACGCTGGTTGGGTAGTTGATAAAGTGTACGCTATACATTTTAATTCAGTTTTAATAAAATTGACCCGAATTCTTAAAGATTCGATTCACCTCTGAACCAGAGCTGAAGTCCTACACAACACATTAAAATAACCCAAGATCATGCAGAGCTTTAATAACTCAGATGAAAGTACAAATAATTTGTAAACAATTTGTGTTTATGCTTTGAATAAATAATGTTATGAAATCAGTATTTGATAAAATAACCCCAGTTTGCACTTACAGCTTTTATGCACAGTAGTAGGGCATTTTGTATTTTTTTCATACATTAACAGCTCAGCTTTGTTAATGGTTAATGGTCCATCCAAATTCCCCTTGATGACTTTCCAGAAGTTTTCTGGAGTACACTGCAATGGTCTGTTTTTTTTATAAGCTGCGCGGTTTACTTCCGTAACCTTAGTAGAATTGCCAGTGGTATTATAATATTATAAGGTATTATAATCTAATAATAAGATTCCTGTGCCTTGAGAACAGACCCCTCACTGTGCTTCCTCATGATTTATGTGGTAACACCTTCTATATCCTGTATTCAGACAAATACAGTATACACCCAGATGGCTCTTGTCCTCCTGAACCATTTTGTTTAATCAGGATCCAATTCCTCTTTCCTGTCTGTCTCCAGGTCTCTCTATGACTGACATGTTCATGACTGTGCTCTCTTTGCTAAGAATAAACAGAAATCTTCAGACATGATGAAAAGAAAAGAACAGATTCTCATCTTCATTAAAAAACATTATTATTATTAATAATAATAATAATAATAAATAAATAATTTTGTTCACCTGCTATGCGTGAAATTAAAGAAGTTGTATTAATTTGTTTCCGTTCCATTTCATAGGAAAGTCGAAAGAGGGGGCATATGTAGTGAATGCATTCACAGTTATGCATAATTCAATATAATTTGTAATTTAGGAAAGCATTTCTGTAATTTAGTGAGGTATTTGTAGCATGCATTAATGTATAAGCTGGCATAGAGGTGTATGGGTAACAAATAAAAATAAGTAATTGACTATAATATCCATACTCCTTAGATCAGGGGTCTCAAACTCAATTCCTGGAGGGCCGCAGCCCTACAGAGTTTTGTTCCAACCCTGCTCCAACATACATACCATGTAGTTTTCAAATAAGCCTTAATGACTTGTTTAGTTGGATCAGGTGTTTTTAATTATGGTTGGAACAAAACTCTGTAGGGCTGCGGCCCTCCAGGAACTGAGTTTGAGACCCCTGCCTTAGAGCATCTTTGGAACGGGGAGCTGCATGCAGTTGTAGTCATTCACGATGTGCATGATTTAGTTTTTTTTTTTTTTCGTAACGCTCAGCTTGCCGAAGATGTTCTCAGGAACTGTTTGGAAAAGTTTACAAAATTTTGGGCACCCTAAGAGTTCCAGAGTCTCAGATTCTTTTTACAAGGCTTCAGAACGTAATCAGCTCGTTAGATCTGATGCATGAGAACAGCTGTCATTAGTAAATGCCAATGTCAAAGCTTTACAAATACTTTGACTCGTCAAAGCTTGTGCACACACTTGCGGACACTCAACAACCAGTAGAGCAACTAGTTTCTCTAAGCAGTTGTGTAAGATGCCCACAATGCAGGAGAAGCTACAAGAAGATAGCAAAGTGTTGTCAGCATGCAGTTTAATCAATGTAATTAAGAGATGGCAAATTCAGGGGAACTGTGGAGGTCAAGATGAGATCTGGAAGACCAAGAAAACTCTTGAACAGAACTGCTCGTATGCTGGTCAGAAAGACAAATCAAATCCCCCATTTGACTGCAAAAAAATGCAGGAAGATTTAGGACACTCAGGAGTGGTGGTGCACCGTTCCAGAAGACCTTCATGCAAGAGTCAGCAGAAGAAAACCTTACCTGCGTGCATCCCCATCATAAAATCCAACGTCAGAAGTATGCAAGAGAACGTCTACAGAAGCCTGATGCGTTTTGGAAACAAGTGCTGTGGACTAACGGAGTTAAAATAGAACTCTTTAGCCACAAACATCAAAGGCATGTCATAAAAATAAAAATAAAAACCGTGCCAACTTTTAAGCATGGGGGTGGATAAGGGGTGCCTAAACTTTTGCATATATATATATATATATATATATACAGTGCCCTCCATAATTATTGGCACCCCTGGTTAAAATGTGTTCTTTAGCTTCTAAACAATTCTGTTTTGTTTTAAATAACATAGGTCCACAATGGAACAAATGAGGAAATTCCAACCTTTAATTCAAGTGAATTTATTCAGTGGAAAAAAAAAATCCCACATTAAGAAGTAATTCTTTTACACTAACTCATGGATGCCACAATTATTAGCACGCCTAATGTTTAATACTTTGTACAACCCCATTTTGCCAACAAAACAGCACCTAATCCTCTCCTATAATGTTTCACAAGATTAGAGAACACAGAAAGAGCGATCTTCGACCATTCCTCTTTGCACAATGTCTCTAAATCATCCAGTGACCCGACTCCTCTCCGCTGCTCTTGTCACAATTTGCTGGTAATGGCTCGTGGTGATAGCCGTGGGCTGAAGTGAGGCAGGCATAGATGCAGAGGAGTGGTGTGAAACAAAGTGTCCTTTTATTACAAAACAGAACAAAAACCAAACAAAGGATGTTGGCTTACGGATTGGAGCATGACACAACAAAATTAACCAAATGACAGACAGAAAAGGTTTTTTCCTTGCATGTCTCCCAAAGAGCTTGTTGGCATGTAGATAGCGTCTGATTGTTGTTTTGGAGACTTTAACAGTTCTTTAACAGTTCTTTAACAGTGAGTTTTGGAGAATTTTTTATTTCTCTTCCCATCCTCCTCACTCTGCGTGGAGGCAAAATAAACTTGTGTCCTCGTCCAGGCTTGTTTACTCCTGTTCCAGTTTTTTTTAACTTCTTAATGATTCCTCTCACAGTAGATATGGGCAGGTTCAGGCAGGTGGCTATTTCCTTGTACACATTGCCTGACTTGTGAAGGTCGACACACATCTGCCTTACTTGAATGGTGTGTTCCTTTTTCTTTCCCATGTTGAAGAGTGGATAAGAGAAATTGCCTCTTTGTCACTTCATATTTAGGGAATTTAGGGAATGCCAGGGAAGCAGGAAGTGATAAACTACTAATTAAATGTTCCTAGATACGCTGATCAACTTTGTAAACTACAGTAGAAATGAGAGAAATACGTCAATTACATTTATTTTCTAGGAATTGTTAGGGGAATTGTTAGTTCCAATAATTGTGGAACAGTTTATTTTATGAAAAATAATTATTTGTTAGTCAGGGATTTTTATTTCCCCTTAAAATTCAYTTYMTATTCAHRKTWTMTTTTTCTACAATTTTCAGTRTGACAATATGCTTCTGCAATAAAAACTGAATTTATTTTAAGGCTTTTAACACATCTTAACCTGGGGTGCCAATAATTATGGAGGCCACTGTATATTCTGGAATAATAATTTAAAGTATTCGTCTAAATTAAGTAAATAGATAAAACAAGCTGTTTTGTGTCCATAATCAAACTGACCATCACCATCGGCAAACTTTGATACACTACAATTTACTGTACCAGCAATCAAAGCATGCCTATGAAATTATTACATTTGTGCACACAATATAACGTCTGCAGTCACAAAGATAAGTAAGCAAAGAGAGTAAACCATTATTGTGAAATAACCAACTACCAAGTTGGATGCCAAATTATGCAGCGTTGAGCTTTGTTGCTCCAAATTAAGCACATGCCTTGGCTTGGGTGCTCATGACAAAGTAACATGCACTCCTGACACAAACAAAGAACTGACTGACGGACTTCAACTAATATTCACACTAACATACGAAACATTTGTACACAAAGATTCATGTCTTCCATGGTGTATATAACTGAACTCCTGTTTACACATAAATATATTGCTTTTACATATAAAACTGCAGCAGCAATATTTAATCTTAATTTCCTCAACAGGAAAAAGTACTTTAGAAGGAAGCAGACCGCATAACAAATTATGACATTGTGTGATGCCATTAAACAACCTTCTCTTTTATTTCAGATACAGAAACTCCACTGGAGCAGCTGATAGTGTGCAACAGCTTTACTGTGTGCAATGGAATGTATGAATGTTGTTTATATATAACCAATGGTTTTCTCATAGCAGCAACAGACAAAGAGGACGTTGTGGCAAAATTCATTATAGATATCCCTAAATCATCCATATGTAACTCTAATCTGAGACCTTACTGATTCTGACATTACTGACACATACACATATAGTAAACACTACTGTATTAGTATGAAAACACACATAGCAGAATTGTACACACATTATGGATTGTATTTAGTTATGCCTGGCGCATTGGCGTGTTATATCTGACGTACAGGTAGACTTGAAAACTTTCTCTTTTACTCTTAATTCACCTTAAAACTTATATCGGACACACTTCTTCTTTTAAACCCAACACCAGTGTTCTATAAATTCATCCTACCCATGAATCCTAAATATGTCCTAAATACGCATATAGCGCATGCATAAAAATACCTAGACCCTTTGGTAAAGATATGGGTAATATGAGCACTGGACGCCAGGCAAATTCTAATATGGTTCTTAAGTTTTCATATGATTCGGTAGATAATGGGTAGGAAGTAAAATGCAATATAAATGGTTATGTTTAATTTTGACTTTGTGTACACTCAATAGATTATTTTGTATTTATTGCTTATTTTTTCCATAACCATAACCATTAATTCAACTGTTTTTTTTTTCTTCAGAAGAGAGATGGTAGCTGTTGTGTAGTTTTAAGTTTGAAGGTAAATGTTTTAAATACTTTTCATTAATGCTTTTTAACCTAATCCATATTTAAACCAATTTGTTGTATCCAGGTGTTGATTGTGCAGAAGTAATCATAATGACTCCACCATTGCTGTGTTATTTATTGTTTGTTGTTGTGTACAGCGACCTTGATTGACCCTAAAGGCACATTTAAATAAAACTGGTGTTGTACTTCAGCTTTAGTTCTGTACCATGCTATGTTTAGTTTTGTACCATGCTATTGCTGTACTTCAGCTTTAGTTCTGTACCATGCACATAGCATGTCATGGTGGATTGCGTGCACATGTTGAACTGAATAGATTCATGCTGAACCAAACTGAAAATATTATAAACTGATTCATTTTTATTTGCAGTTTCCTGAACATCTGAGAGACATCAGTGGAGTTCAGACAACTTCAGCTTTTGTGACATGTGCCCAATTGGAAACAGTCTGCACCCTCGTGTGGGTTCTAGAGTAATGAAACTGCCACAATAATCATCTAACAGTCATGCATATTTCATGATATAAGCACAAAAAGCTTATGGGAACTTATATTTGTTCATACAGTGCATGGGACAATGCGTGTCAATTTGTCCATGTTGGAAGGTGATGCTGACAAAAGCCTAATTGAAACAGTGAATCATTGCAGGTCATTAAATACATTAAATATTAAATACAAAATCTATGCAAAGTTGTATTACTTATCAAGGGTTACGGCGTTACACATTTGCACTTACAGGGGTTGGACAATGAAACTGAACGCCTGGTTTTAGACCACAATAATTCATTAGTATGGTGTAGGGCCTCCTTTTACAGCCAATACAGCATCAATTTGTCTTGGGAATGACAGATACAAGTCCTGCACGGTGGCCAGAGGGATTTTGAGCCGTTCTTCTTACAGAATAGTGTCCAAGTCACTACATGATGCTGGTGGAGGAAAACGTTTCCTGACTCGCTCCTCCAAAACACCCCAAAAGTGGCTCAATAATATTTAGATCTGATGACTGCAGGCCATGGGAGATGTTCAACTTCACTTTCATGTTCATCAAACCACTCTGTCATCAGTCTTAATGTGTGTATTGGTGTATTATCATCCTGATACACGGCACCGCCTTCAGGATACAATGTTTAAAACATTGGGTGCACTTGATTCTCCAGAATGGTTTGGTAGGCTTTGGTAGTGACGCGCCCATCTAGCACAAGTATCGGGCCTAAGGAATGCCATGATATTGCAGCCCAAACCATCACGGATCTACCGTCATGCTTCACTCTGCACTGTAACAAATTGATGTAAATTTACAGGATTTTTTTTTACAGTTTCCGACTGTTTTTTCGAAATACTGCACATTACTGTAAAAGAAACTGTCAGGCTCGCTAGAGGGCGTTGTGGATCCAARTGCTGAGGTTTGGAGTGTATGCCGATTGACGTGACGATAGAGAGTKCTCGTGAGTCACTTAGTGATGCTTCGAAGCTGTATTGGGAGTTCCGCGTTGAACAGGGACAGCGTTGCTGCAATGCAAAAGCAA
>QMIH01001760.1:30011-110360 GCA_003987875.1 Clarias batrachus | reverse complement strand
AGAAATACCCTTAACTCTGCCTTATAGACCTTTTGCAAAGTTGATCCCCCCTTTAGTATCATATAGCAAAACTGGCTAAAAGAGCCGGAACGGTTATAATATAATAAAATATGTTCAGTTATGTTCTTTTGTCTTAGGGTTTTTTGTGTAATACTCATTTAAGATAATTTAAATGTTTGAGTCTTTGTCCCTCCCCTAAATAAATAAAATTTACTTTGATAACTTTTTTAATTTGTTTAATTTGTTTTATGTAGCTAAAATAATCCTGTGTTCTCTTTAAATCCTTAAATGATGTAATCTTGAGTTTTTTTTTTTTTTTTTCTAACTAATTTAGTCGTGTCCAATTCCTCCCCGTCACTAGGGGGCTCCCACATTAAGGCTACTACTACCACTCAGCCGGGAGGGCCGAAGACTCACGTGTTTCCTCCGAACCACGGCATGTTTCCAGCCGACCGCATCTTTTCGAACTGCTCGCTCGCGCACTGTTGGGGGCGGCGTAACACACTCGGAGGACAACTCCCTCCGTTGCGCGAGCTCACAGACGCCCCTGAATGGCTGTAGAGCCGTGATTAATGCGGGAGCACTATGTACCTCTCATCCCTCCCCTCTGAGAGAACTCGGCCAACTCTAGACCTCCGGCTGCGAACTAGCGATCTCCGGATGATAGGGCGAGCGCTTTAACCACTGCGCCACTCGGAGGCCCCCGTAATCTTGAGTATTGCTTGAGATGCACGTCCACACGTTCCTTGCAGAAACACGGTTTAAGAAGTGAAATAGAGACATTCAGTGGTTTGTTAGATACGATGTGTGTGTAGCGAATGTAAAGGTATTGCATGAAAAATCTGTTTTAATATCGAATTTATTTCTAAGAATCGCCTTTCTCTTATTAATGTGTCCACCTTTCAAATTATGTGTAAAACAGATGATTAACACCAGCTACTGGATAAACAATGGAATTGCCTTCAAAGCTTGAGCCCTGCAGCTTTGTATCCTTCACTTACTCTTTCTGTGTCTAAGAGTTTTAATAATGTAGTGAGCATGTCTTAAACTGCCGATAGAGTGCAGCAGTGTTCTGAAATACTGTTAAACTGCTTCATCAGCACAGTACGATCATTTCTCTCATGAAAACTTTTGCCGTATGGCATGTAAACATTTAGGTGACTTTAGTTATCAGCTTACAACCCCTGACACCACACGTGGAGGCTGTATACCAAGTTGTATTTTTACCTTGTACCAGATAGCTATATAGTATAAGTTATATAAATATATATTTTTTAGTTTAATAGTGAAAAACCTAGGCTGCCTCAAGCCAGTTAAATGATTTTAATTAAGGGCAGATTGTATTCCTATATGTGGAAAATAATCATCAAATTAATTTTGAAGAAAACTTTACTATTGAAGGGCTTAGACTGCACTGATGGGAGGGGGTTGA
Source organism: Clarias batrachus (assembly GCA_003987875.1). Lineage (NCBI taxonomy): Eukaryota > Metazoa > Chordata > Actinopteri > Siluriformes > Clariidae > Clarias > Clarias batrachus. The sequence continues at coordinate 108,928 of QMIH01001760.1, read as the reverse complement.
ATTCCGGTCTCCATCAATCTGTATCCAACTTTTTCAAATAAAGGTTGACAAATTAGATATGAAAGATTGATCCTTGTCATGGACCAATTAAAAAAAATTCCAGTCGGATTAAGATCCGGGCTGTTTGCTCGTTGTGGCATTCAGATGATTTCAATAATTCAGTTTTTGAAAAAAGTTGTTACTCCTTGCTCTATGGAAAGCTGCATCATCCACCTACAAAATGATTACATGACTAAGCATATTTTCTATCAATGGCATCAGAAAAGTGTCTTTATCTGACATGCAACCTCATATAAATGAGTTCCAGCAATCTCCTTGGCCAATGTAGATTCCTGATTCATCACTGAACATCACTTTCATCCACACTCCATCTTTTTAATCATGTTTGAAGTCTGCTAGAAGCTTGCCTTTGTAGTTGTGCAGTGAGGGAAAAAAGGATAGCACTCTGCTCTGTTAATGAGGGCCATCAATGGGCCACAAGTGCACTTTTCCTCCAGAGTCTGTCCCATTTGTTTTGGCTCCGAGTTCCACTGACCAAGTCACTTTGACCTCTGGTTGAACAAAGCAATCCGTGTGATTTTATTTGCATTTCGTGTGTATGTCTGAACCTTGGTGGAATGAAAAGAGTGGACCTCATTTCATTCCTTTTTCGTAAAGGTGTATATAAATATGTGTGAGCCAATATGTGTAATCCACTCTTTCAAAAGATTCAGAAATGCTGAAACTTTATTCTTGCATATGTACACAAGCTGATAAATGTAAGTTCTTTTTAAATATTTATTAATGTTGCCCACACATCTTCAAAAAAGACAACGCTCATACAGCTAAAATAAAAGCAAAAGGCGAATACAGAATGTTTATCCTTAAGTTTTGACCCTCTGGCAGAATTTTTAAGATGTGTACCCTAGCTTTCAGGCCAACCATATTTATTTTTACTAAAGTCATTGCACAACTGCACAATCATTTAAAAAAATATGACGATAAAGAAAATAACGCCACCAAAGGTTGGCAAAGCCATTTCATTAATAATGAGTGTAGCCCTCTTAGTGAAAGTGATGGCTATCAGCCGTTTATGATAGTTTGTGTGTTCATTTATTTTCTCAAGCGGTCTATTTGTCTTGGCAAAATCTGTCACATGTCAGGAGACTGTGATGCCACTCCAGCTTCCTCTTGGGGTGTGCTTTAGATAATTGTCATATATTTTTGTTTCATCCCTTTAAATGACTTTGTGCCAGTTATAAGTTGAAGTTTTTCAGAGAGGCATGAATTTCAAATGAGGTTCCTTATCAGTTGAAATCTAGCATGGCTTGGTGTCAACATAACCCCTTATTTTCACTTCTTAATATGAGTTTAAATCTTTGCATTTGCCCTTTTCCTTATTTATAAAGTTCAACTAACTTTTTTCTTTGGCATCCTTTGAAAGTTCTTTTTGGCTCAGTATCTAGCCTAGTCAGGCTAGATTAAATGTTCGGTATTTAGCCTAGTCAGGCTAGATTAAATGTGCACTGGCTATTTATACAGACACACTGCTCACTCTCACTCACTCAGCTTCTCAACACATCACATTTCCTATGGGATAGACGTTTAAAAAAGTTTACAGCAGTTTGGTAATATTGCCTTTAAATGAAATTGTTTAACTTGGGTCAAACTTTTCAGTCAGCCATCCATAAGCTTCTTACAATAGGCTGCTGGAATCCATTCCTCTTGACAGAACTGGTGTAAGTGAGTCAGGTTTGTAGTCCTCCTTGCTCACGAATGCTTTTTCATTTCTGCCCACACGTTTTCTACTAGACAGCTCAGGACCACTCCAATTGGACTGCAAACTGTACATGCTATGACACATGCAACTGATCCAGATTGCAGCTGCATATCTTGTTTTCAGCCTTACTGAGTTTCCCCACAGCACCGCATTACTACTCACTTCACTGAGCTCCTGTAGCTGCCTGCAGCAGATTGAAAACATCAATACTTGCCTACAAAGCCAGAAATGGACCATCGCCGACATATTCCAAAGAACCCATCACACCCCTCACCGCACCAAGCTCCTCCCAATGCTCTAGCACTCCTCAATGTATCAATACTCTTCTTGGTTTTGATTAGGTCGCACGATCGTCTCCTAAATGTCGAAACAGCTGAGGCGCTTGCAGTCTTTTAACAACGTCTAAAGACCTAATTCTTTCTGGAGTATTTAACTTGAAAAACAACACTTTCTTTCTTTTTTTTCTTTTTTTTTACTATATTACCTCTCCAATGGAGTTTTAAGATTGACAGTATTCTTCGCTAGTGACCTAGTGAYCCGCAATCAGTATTATTTCAATAAGTTACTTTTGATAATGGTGTCTGCAATGTAAACACTTACTTAACCTGATGGAATTGAAATACAAAAACCCGAATGTGTACATGCGATAGTGACATACTGTATGACTTGTAGGGAGTGATGGGAGGTGTAATCCAGCACCTTCCTGGTGACAAGTCTGCTAAACACAGTGCTTGATCACGCCATCCTGTTTTGGCAAAACCTTCCTAGAAGAAGATCCATAATTCAAATGATCCAAATGCGTAATCCTAATTTTCTTTGAAACTTCTTAAATGTCCCTGGTTCACACTACACATTGTGACCTTTTAACTTTCACTTTGCTTGTTTCTAACTGTGTGCGTTCTCTTTGCCTATAGAGTTGTTTGCTTAAAAAAGGTCAGTAAACTGCATTCAAAGTCCACAATCGTCATGTTTCATTGCTATAATCAAATGAGCTGCCTTTTTGTGATGACAAGTCTGACCTAAAACAATCAAATAGTGGAAAGTGATACCGGATTAAAAAGAAGAAATTGAACGACAACAAGTTTAGTATGGTCCGATAAAACTACTAGAAATACATTTATATATTTAATGACATAACAGGACATTGGATATGAGTTACATTGTGTAATTTGCCATTTTGGCTGTATCAAACATCTTGATGCTGTGTTCATGTAACAGAGGATTCATATATATATTTATATATATATTAAACACAATTAGGAATGAACTTAATAAAAGAGCTAACACAAGTATCACCATCAAAACAACACTCCGATGACTCAGCATGTCACTCACAATGCTGGAATGTTGTCCTTCTTCCAGTAATATTACTAGTTTTCTTGTTACTCATTGCTGCAAATAATTACTAACTAACTAATCTAATCACTAATTGTACAATATCATTTTGCAAACTATCATTTTCAGCCAACTAATATAGAATAGGTTCTACATTTGCCACCAAAACCGACACCTTTCTACTCTGGCCCTTGTCACAGGTGCTACAGTTACAATATCTCATTACAGTGGCACTTGGAAGTGGGTGGGATATTTTAGGCAGCAAGTGATTTTTTATATTACTTTTTTTTTTTTGCCAAGCATAAGGATGTGAGTGACTGTTACAAGGGTCAAACTGTGATGTCTAGATGACTGTGTCTAAACAAACTAAAGTTTAAGTAGCCTAATATCCTATGCTGTTTCACATCTAATCCACAAATCATTCTTTGAATGAAAATCTCTCCCTCTCTCTCTCTGACGGTAAAATGATACGAACCATCTCTTGATAAGATTACAGGCTGGATGTATTTGACTCTAATATGCCCTCTTGCCTCTACAAACAACGCAACATGAAAAGGCCTAGGAAAACACATGAGGAGCCAGTGCATTTTGCAATACGKCTAGGTTATCAGCTCCTCACCAATACTTRTGTAATGTGTATGAACAAAGAGGGAACATCATGATCATGTTGCACAGAATTCATGACCAAGGATGACAAAGCCATTTTCACTGATGACTCAGGTTTGTTCAAGTGTCCGGTTGCTTTATTTCCTAGGAAGCCCTCATGTCTGTGTTTCCTACCACCGCTCCCTTTAAGTTAATCCTGCCGGAGTCCCCGCTTGCACTCTGCATGAAATATACATTCACTTCATACATTATGCGACTGCTACACTATGTAAACATCTGTAAAGCTTTTTTGTGAATAAAATTGAATTGAATTGACTTGCATTTTAATTTTGAATTTAGTTGTAGAAGAGATTGCATGAGACATGTGAATGAAAAGCCCTTTGCAGGTCACAAGAGCTAAACGTTTGCTCAATTTATGTTCAGTTAATTCTCCTTAGCTGCCATTTACGTAAAAGAAACAGATTAACGCACAAATAAATCTATAAAACAGGTTTTACACTTTATTCCTTGCCACACTTTCTGAAATAATCCCAATAAAATCTACAACTGTATGACATCATTTGTTCTCCATGCAATGAACGTTGTCTAATAACAGATCTGCAATATATATATATATATATATATATTTTTAAACCTACATTCTATATACTTTATCAATCACTGTCATGTGGACATAAAATAAGGGATCATAAATACATATGTTCTTTCATCTCTAATGATGTTTTATAATTGCTGCCACACAGAAAAACTCAATAAAAGACAGTGTTCAGAGAGATTTAACAATAAATAAATAGATATTTGGAACTAAACAGCAAAAGTGTGCCTCTTAAGCAAAGCATGAATTATTTATTCATTTATTTTCGATGGTACTTATCACAGGGGACGCCTACTCGCACCCCCAATCATACACTATTAAAACACCAATCAACTTTTTTGTTGTTGTTGTTAAATTCATGTGTGTCGTTGAAATGAAAAAGCTTTTTAAATCTAAACCATGAAATGTGTACATAAAAAAGGCACGCTTTTTATATAATTTGAAGTCTACCGAATGAGGTGCGCATTATGGAGATTTAGGCCTTGCTTATTAAGCTGGATATGAAGAAATATATTTGTACATCATTTGCAGGAGCATGTACGCAAGAAATTCATTTAAAAAAAAATAATGAGACTTTCATGCATTTCATATTTCTTGAGCAAATGTTCTTGTGAATGATTTAAGAATAAATTTGTTTGTATCCAGCTTGTTCTTCTAAATGAATTTAATTCAATTAAATTCTCTTCAGGTCTTCAGATTCGGCCTTTATTTGACTGTGGCACAACACCCCTTTAGCCAAACAAATAAAGCCGATTCTAATAAATGGTGGCTCTTATTAAAGTGTGGGACGGCTGATCTGTTGCTGGGCTGATCAGAAGGGCCCTGGTTCAAGATCCAGTGCTGCAGCTGCTGCTGGGCCCTTGAGCAAGTCCTTGACCCTCAACTGCTCAGACAGAAGCGGGCAGGACCCTGTCTGGATTGTTTGTCACCTGATGGCATGCAGATTTCGCCTTACCCCCCACTCCCTCATAAAGTGTGTGGATTAGAGCCATTGTGGCAGTTTTCTTAATCTATGTACAAATAAATCAATAAAATAATAATAATAATAATAATTTAAACCTTTTTTATTAAATTTATCAAAGTATATATTACTAAATAATGGTGATAAATAAAGAAATTAAATACCATTGTTTCATATATGACACCTGTCTACTGTCCCCAGTGCAAAATAAAAAAGGTTTGTGGAAAGGTTCTGGCTTTGCTCATGTTTTGCAAGAGGACAGTTGTGGCCACAAGATTACATATATTTCTTTTAAAATTAAATTTCATGGCTATATTGGACTATCGATGGGTTTTTGAGGACGACGGCACAGGACATGTCTTTAATGAAAGAATATCCCAGGAATTTGGAGTAGTCTTTATTTATTCAGTGTTTTCTGAAATCAACCATCGATCAACAAGAAGTGTGGTTAAATATTTGTTTGACCTCTCATCTTGATAATCACTCAGATAATGTGCCCCTCCCCTCCACTTGAGTTCAAATTGTGATTGGTTCATTTCATCACTTCCTAATTATGCTGGTAATTAATAGGATGCACAAGTACTCTTCTTGAACGCATGACTTTCAGGTCCTGGTTGTACTGTACCTAATGATCATCATTGATGTTCTAATTAGGCCATGAGTATGTGCCTGTGAGAAGTGTCTGAAAATAATGAAAAGTCTCTTCTACTTGTTTTGCTCCAGTAACCATTTCCTTGAATTGTCTAAATTGTTAATAGAAACAAATCACCCACCACACACTCATCAGCCATATCTAAAGACTAATATTGTTCAGGTCCCACTTGGCCCACCAAAACAGCTCTATGTCATGGTCTCCACAACACCACTGAATGTGTTCTGTCATATCTGCCACCAAGGGATTAGCATCTGATCCTTTAATTCCTGTAGATTGTAAGATACGGTTTCCATTTCTGGATGGATTGAGATCTGGGAAATACAGTATGAAGGCCAGGTCAAAACCTTGAATACTTGGTCATGGTCCTCGAGCAATTTCTGAACAGGTTTTTGCAGTGTGGCAGGGAGCAGGTTCCTTATGAACAAGTCCATTGCTGTTAGGGAATACCACTGGCATGAAGGTGTACTTGGCCTGCAACAATGTTTAGATAAATGCCTTGTGTAAAGATAACTTCCATATGAATGCCAGGACCCAAGGATTCCCACCGGAACATTACCCTTGAACATCACACATCCCTAACCTTCTTCCCATTGTACATACTGGTGCTATCTACAGATCCATGTAATGTAAAGGGAAATATGATCAATCAAACCAAGCTACCAACTTCTTCTATTTCTGAAGCAGAAATATGCTCTAATGCTCACTTGCCCTTTGTACTCTTTTTGGAGGTGAGCACAGATTAGCATGGTGGCTCACCTTTTTTGTTTGAACTCAGGAGACTGCAAATGTACAAAAAAGTACATATGAAAAGACTAATAATTTCTGTCCTGTAGTAGTTCAGTGGTAAAGTTCAGTGGTAAAGTGCTCGCCCTATCATCCGGAGGTCAGGAGTTCGATTCCCGGGTGAGGCTGTAACCTCTCGCAGCCGGAGGGCTAGAGACAGCTGATTGGCCGAGCTCTTTCAAAGGGGAGGGATGAGAGGTACTTAGTGCTTCCACATTACTCACGGCTCTATCACAGCCAGTCAGGGGCATCTGTGAGCTCACGCAAGCGGAAGGAGTGGATAGCGGTGTCCTCCGAATGTGTTACGCCGTCGTCAATGGTATGACGCCGTCGTCAATGGCGTGAGCGAGCAGTTCGAAAAAAGACACACATGGTCACATGGTTCGTACTGATTGGTAGTAGTAGCTGTAATATGGGAGCCCCCTAGTGATGGGGAGGAATTGGATATGAAAATCGGGGGGCGAGAAAGCTTCCTGGTGCTTTGCTCCGAGTAAACTGTGCAAGCATAAACACATTTGACATTCCCTGTCAAAACAGTATTAAAATTCATTATTCTTCATAATAAAAGTAATTACTGCAGCAGGCAAAACAGTGCTGGAGCAGAATTTACAACTTACTGTAGCTGTCACATTCAGACACAAACCAAAGCTCTGTCCAGCAGCTGTTTTTCTCTGTAATGGAAAAGTAATTGCAAAGCTTTCAGCTCTGAAGAGGAAAGGAAAAGGGCCTGGGCTCAAAATGTAATGAGCTGGCATGGTAACCACTTACAGTCTTGGAGTGTGCATATGCTTTCGCCGGGTTGGTGAAGGAGATTGCATGTGTGTTTTATACTAGGTAATGTGGTTATATAATAATAATAATGCCAGCATGTTTATATAAGCCGTAGTAGTAGATGTTTCCAAAATGTCTTGTTTTTCAACTTAAATACAACTCAGATAATGCATTTTGGCAGGCTTGATTTTTTTATATTTTTTTTATCCTTTTTCAAACATGTTGCTTTAGTGTCTGTAGCTTAAAATGAACGGCCTCTAAATGCTCCTTTGAGGAAGTGCATTTTCCTAGCCAATCAGAATGCAGAGACAAGTAAACCACAATGTTCATGACCTCATCAACAAAAGGTAACTGTAACTCTGGTTCTGAAAAAAACAAAACAATGGGTAAGTGCCAAAATGTGCAGTTCCTCAAATATCCACTTGTGACTGGCTCCAAAAGTGAGTGAAATGCCACAAGTTATGCATGATAAGGCGCATGGCTGATTTGCGTGAAAGCTACAAATCGTTGTACTTTAACTTACCCGAAGAAAACATGTAGGTAATAAATGATGGAGTTCAATTAAATGCATTAGCATATAAATTAATGTTAGTCGCCATAGCATTTTAGCTAACCTAACGCTAAGCTCTCCGGCTTGTCGATAGTAACTGTGTTAGGTGCACGTGTTTTAAACACCAGCCACGCTCCTTTCATTATGCCCCATTTATGGATTAACTAGTGTTGAGATTCAGCTCCAGCCAGGATGGCAACAGCAATAGTGCCCACAATTGAGCTCCATAATCGCTCTTCAGAAAACCTATGGGTAATGACACAGAGGTTTCTCCGGTTCTTTTTATACAGTCTATGCTCATTAAGCATTTCTCACCCATTCTCAGGCTTTTTCCCCATTGCATTTCTGAGGAACACAGTAAGGGGAAACACATCTAAGAGCTGACGGTAACATTAGTGTTAACCATTAATGGCTAATTTACCCATTCCTAAGACCTGAAAGTAATGCTAATTGAGCCAGCCATTAGTACTTGGCCACTACCTGCTAGCCTAGCGTTATGTACTGTAGCTCTAAAAGAATGCCGCCCAGGGAACAGCAAAGCTGGGCGGAGTTGAGGAACTGAGCCAGGATGGGATTTTTTGGTATATTCAGTTCACAATAGCAGGAAAATATTATTTTCTTGTTTAAACTCTGGCCAATGCAAAAATGGAAAGGAGCAAATGGCATGGATATGGAATATTTTTTTCAAAATTTTTGTGTGTATACATAGACTGTATCTGTAAAATGACTAAAAACTGAATTTTGCATAATAGGTCCCCTTTAAGGCAGTCAGCAGTCTCCAGCACACGTAGAAAGAAGACAGCTGCACTGAGGAGAGCATAACCTAAAATAACAGTTCATCAGACGTTCACACACACACGTGCACGCACACCCACACGTGCATGCACACATGCACGGATTGCACTTGAGCTAGGCCTATATATATCTACTGCATATATTTAAAGCAGATATTTGCTACGAGGCAACACGTGAGAGAGTTTTGAGGTGTGGGTAGTATTTCTTGTAGTTAAATACAAACTCACGTGTTGGGGATGCTGGAAGGTATACATTTTTTTGTTTTTGTTTGTTGTTGGTACAGTAGCTCGTGGCAGCACCCACGATTCGTAACACATTATTTAAACCTTACTATGGCTTTGTAAAAAAAAAAAACATGTTATGAGTCTCAATGTGTCTTGGCATGACCAAAAAATTGTATATTTGTAAAAATACAGTATGTATGGATTTTTATTTTGTAGGTCTTTAATGATTAAAACAAACACATTGGAATCATGTAATTGTTAATTTAAGGTTTATTATTATTATTATTATTATTATTATTACTATTATTATTATTGTTGTTGTTGGTGGTGGTGGTGGATTGTGGTGGTGATAAGGATGATGAGGATGATATTTTTCAGCTTTGTTGCTGGAGTGATTTATCTAAAGCTGATTTATGAAGGCATTGTGTTCATACTATTTTTGTAGGGTTTGTTATGGTTTGTCAGTTGCTGCCAGATTTCATGCTTGCTAATGTCAACACGAGACTGACAGGGCTAATGTGGGTTGAGACCAAAAGCAACAGCCAAACTCTACTAAAATCTAACTCTGGTATGCTGCATAGTTTTTGYCATTTCAGTGGAACAAAGTTATCCTGCATGGAATCTTAACTTATCATATAATGCTGACCAACTGAAAAAAATATACAGTACATAATGTACAAGACATGAATAAGGTACATATGAGGGAAATGACATGGTGTTTGAAGTTTAATGTTTATGTTTATATATTAATTTTAATCAAACTGTCATAGTGAACTTGTTTTACTAATCAAATTCTATGCCGGCCTTATCATTGTCGTCTGAATCTGAATTAGTCTGTCTTATGCTTAATAATTACTTAATTAGCTAATACAAGCTGCAAAATATACAAAAGTTACATGGAATAATATTCCAGTCACATTTTACACTGAAAGTGTGAAGGAAGCACAATCTGAGTTTCAACAGTGTAACCATGACCTAAGCACACAAACTCTCTTTTGGATTAATGAATAACTGTCCATGAAGTCATAGATTTTATTAAATTCAACTGTATGTATAACATTTTTGCTATAGATACTGTAACGAGGCAGCTTTACAGAAATCAGGACGTAGATTTTGATCTCTAAGAAACAAATGAGAGTTTACAAGCCAAGGAATAACCCACTGAAATGGAAAAAGAAGAAGAGAAATAAACAAAGAATTGAGAGAAACCAGACTCAGAAGAAAACCCATTCTCTCTTAGGGGACTCTAGTGAGATTACCGTGGGATTATATATTTTATTTGTTTAAATACTACTTCCCTAAACTATTTCTGGGGAAAAAAATTCTCATTAAAACAATGTAGCTAAAGCAAATTCGGGCTAGTCCCAAAGTCCATGGATCTTGTTTTTAAAATGTTGTTTAAGCTCACGTGTTGTAAGCAAACCCACACTCAGAATTACAGGTCTATGAATTATTCTATAATTTGGGGTACATTTCACATAAGAAAAAGTACAAAAACAATGTTCTTTCTCAATAGAACAAGTAAAGGTTCAGGTTAGTAAATTCCTTCAGTGTGACATATCTGCTAGTTGCAAAGCTTAAACATTAACAGTTTTCAAGGTAAAAATTGGTTTCACTACTCAGTTTGAAAACGAATTTGTCCGAATGCCAAGTGACCAGCCACAAATGATGTCATTTTGTTCTGTGGCATACATTTTGTTTGCATTTGTGCTGCAATTTATTCTGCTTCTCCAAATATACTGCCCTTCTTGCAGGTTCAGCATACTCAATGACAATCAGCTGTTTTAGATCAAATATATTTTAGATTAGAATTTTTTTTAAACCAAGGAAAAAAATCTGCACAAATGACAGAACTTAACTGTAACTACAAAACTCTAGTTACAGGCCTTTTAGTGAGCCTGAGATCACCAGTGCATTCCTACTTTTTTGCAAATGTAGCAAATGCTTGATTTGGCCACTCCCATTGTTTCTGCTATCTCTCTGATAGGGTTGTTTTGTTCTGCCTAATTATAGCCTCCTTTGATTGCATGACACCTCTTTCGACTGCATATTGAGAGTTTCCATGAAAAGCTCCCCATCGCAAATTCAACAATTGGAACCAACTTCAGACGTTTATTTCTCCTTAATTTCTCATGAAATATCTTAGAAACAGACCACATCTGGCCATTATTAAGATGATTATCTGGCAGTTGTTAAATTACTTTTGAGCCTGTGAAATGGAGGGACTTTTTCTATTTAATTTCTTAATGACTCATGAAATGTTTGTTAAACCTCTTGGAATTAAAAAAGTATATGCTCAGTTGTGTCTTGATTGCTTTTGTTTCAAAATACTAGGGTAAAAATACAAAAAATGTGTAATTGTTTAAATATGCATGGACCAGACCTTATCTTTAGTAACCATCTTGAACAGTCATCGTCATATCGTCTATATCGCTTTATCACTTTGGGAGGGGGGGGGCACAAGATGGGTGCCAATCCATCAAAGGACACAAATTCACATGCTCATTCACACACTATAAAACGCCAATTAGCCTGATCTTCATGTCTTTGCACTGTAAGAGGAAACCAGAGTACCTGAAGGAAACCCACAGAGCACAGGTATAACTCCATGCACACAGACCCTGAGGTGGGAATTGAACCCAGACCCTGGAGGTGTTGAGAAACCCTTAAAAATAAACACAGTGTACCTCTTAAAAAACTTTAGGGTACATGATTGGACTTTTGATGGCCACTGATGTACTGTTACAACACATTTACATCTTCAGATTTCTTTTCTTTTCTTTTTTTTTCAAGTGGACACCTTTTACTAAACACTATATCTGATGAATGTTCTAACTACCCATTATTATTACACCTACGACGTTTACCTAGATGACTATTTAGTACCACACTGTGAAACCATACGCGATCCTGATTGGACAGTTAAAGGAGGGCGGGACTCATGTGGCTCCTCCCATTTCCAAAGAGCGACTCCGAGTTCAATTCATTTCTAAAAACATTTTCCCCACAGTTTAATGCAATAAACACAACGCAACAGCAAAGAGAAAAACTGTACAAAGAGAAAAAAAAAATTAAAAGATTTTTTTTTCCTCCGTAAATAATAAAAAAGGCGCCTGGAAAAACCAAACAAAAGCTGTAATAACGCGTTAATAATAGAGGACATAAGTGGGAAGAAATCAGCTCTGTMTTTGGGTTTCCGTCGACTGGTAAGAAATATTTCATTTTTCAGTCACTTATCCTTAAACAATGTACGTTGTAGCGCAGACCATCTAAATAAACCTATATTTTGCAGCTTGAAATGAGTTGTAATATATATATATTTTTTTATAAAGGATTACACGGGTCATGTTGGAGTTATTTCTGCCTTTGTTTGAGCAGAGACTCGGGCTGTGTGTGAGAGGTAGAGGATCCTGCTGGTGTGTCACGTCCATGTGTTGCACTTTTCGCACTTTTAAACGGTTTAATCGGCGTCTCACGCTCCGAATAACGCAGTATCGACGCGCGCGCTGTTTGGAAGTAATCTCATGATTTGTTGGCTGACTGAATTAAAGCCCAGACGCAGATGATAGCGAGCAGGAACGTTACAGCTATTGTCTGCGGGTCATTACGAGGTTCACTCTGCGCTTTTCTTTGTTTTTGTTTTTCTCGKTGTGTCGCGAGCGCTTAAACACGGGCATTTGTTTCCCGAACAACAACTCAAGTGTTTGACAGAATGCTGTGCTAACCTTTTAAACGTGTAAATGTCATTCAGTTATTTGGCCATAATGTCCGTAATCCTGGTTAAATGTTGTATTCGAGGTTTCCACGCGGTGAGTTATTGTAACGGGATCCTGCAGCACATGGAGCAGAGGCTCAGAGCTACTACTTCCGTTTCACAAAACGCTGTTAGTTGTTTGCGTGTTTGTTGGTTTGTTTCGTAATGAATGAGATATGAGCACGTCTAGTCTATGTTCTTTCCTTTAGGTCAGTGGTAAATAAACAMAATGAATGCTTTGTCCACTTTCTTATGGACGAGGTGACCTCAGGTGACTCGTTTTTAACGTTCAACAATATAAACATTAGACAGTCGAAAAGGTTTACAATGATTTACTTCATGTTCCTTTTTTTCAGAAGTTAAGGGCAACCTTCAGCTCTTCTCCATTGAAGGAGGAATGTTTTGGTTTGCTACCTCTAGTCTGGAAAGGATTTTTATTATGTGATATTTATAAATAAAACATCCATCTAGGGACTGTGGAGGTCAACAGCATTGTATTTATTCCCATTTGTACAATGGGACGTTCACACACTATGGGCAATTTTCATGTTTTTGGTCTGTGTGAGGAAACTGGAGAATCCAGAGAAAACCCACCAAGCACAGGAAGAATATGCAAACTCCATGCACACAGACTCAACATGGGAATCAAACCCAAGACCTGAATGTGGAAGATCACGGTGCTAACCACTAAGCCACCATGCTGCCATATATATATATATATATATATATACAGCAATCTGGTTGAAAACCAGTAGGTTGGTTACATTACCACCGACTGTAGGCCTCATTCTGCCTCATCTTCCTAGACGATTTTTCAGACCAGCCTTTTTAAAAATGTTGAACGCACCCTTTTCTGATCTTGTCTGTCTCTTGAACGTTTCGTCTGCTTTATTCAGTACTTCCACACACTTTTTCTTCTCTTTCCCTTTCAGTACCACTGGTGCTGATTTGTGACTTTGTGCTGCATTCAGGTTATTCTCATGAGAAGTTAGCTGTGTACCACTGTGGAGAGGGGAGGTCACAGCAGTACAAATGGTGGACATTTTCACATCAGTGCCTCAGGTTCGTTTTTGAGAACGACAAATTCTGTTTGATCAGTGAGGATATAATCGTTCGGTGCTCGGGAACCGTTCCAGAGTTTACTTGAAAATTTTCAAATCTGGAAGAAGTCGTACCTGAGAACAGAAGCAGATTGCCTCACCGGCGCCACACTCATCCTCTAACCAAAAATCTATAGMTGATATAGCAGGAAGACATGCGTGAGCACTGCTCTTGAGATTTTTATAAAAATATCAATAATAAAAGGCATAGAAAGAAACTTAGTTGTTCTCTTCCTCTTTTGTGTTTAATAGTACTTGTGTTTAATATTACAATAATACACAGACCAGACAGGTGCATACTGCCACCTCTTGTACTGGAGGATGTAAATACACAAGCTGCCCTTAAATGTGAGTGGGGGGTGGGAAGGGGGAAGGTTGGGGACGGAGGAGCAATCGTTTTTGAGCACAGGATGGATCAATTGTTCCTAATGTGAAAACACCTGTTGTTTACATATAGAACAATAACTTCAAGTACTAGGGAGACTAGAAGGAAACATTAAGATTCTTTTAGAATGGGGACTGACAGATCAGGGAAGGAAGCACTTAATGTTCTTTTTTTTTTTGAGGAAAACTGGACTGGAAAGACTTGATTGTAATTGATGCAAATTACAGAACTCAGTGGTACTGTGAGGAAACATAGAGAACGAAGGGTGTGTGGAAGTGACAGTTAAAGCAGACGAAGAGTCAACTCACTGAACAGGACAAGACAATGGGAGGAAGCATTAGATGTTTTTATGGAAGGCTGGTGTGGATGATCGGCCTTAAGAGGCCGGGAAGTTGAGAGAGAGAATGAGAGCTACAATTGGCTGTAATATAACCTACTTCAAATATAAGAAATAATAATCAGCTTTCACTGTTGTAGGTTTCAGCTCCTACAAACAAACGTTTCTTGYTCACCATTATTATCACGTAATGTGATACATATGAGTAATGTAACAGATGTGTTGGGGATAACAAATGTTGGGCTCAATGATTCTGAACTCACTGCAGTTACACTCTAATATAGCTCTCTAATATATTTCTAATATATCTTAGTTTGTGGATACCTGTTTGCAAAAACAAACTGTTGCAAAACGTGTCTCCTTCTGCTTTAGAATAGAGATTTTATCTTCACTGGAACTAAGGAGCCCAAACCTGATCAATAATGACAGTTTCTCTGTGCACAAAGACATGGTTTGTCAAGGTTGATGTGGAATACCTCAGGTGGCCTAAACCCTCACCTTGAGCCCGCTGAATGCCTCTCAGGCCAAGCATTTCTAGACATCAGTGTCTGACCTCATAAACGCTCTTGTAGCTGAATGAGCACAAATCCCCACAACTGCACTTGAAAATCTAGTGGAAAGCATTTTCAGAAGAGTGGAAGCCAACTGTTAAGGTGGGGCCGCCCTTGCTTTCGGAAAGGGTACTTATGGTTGAGATGTTCTGGTGTCCACATACTTTTGGCAGAGCTTTGCTGAGCTTACAGCAAAAAAAAAATGAGCTGATGGTGGTATTGGTATGGAAATGGAGGCTTTGGAACTCTTTGTGTCTGAGGAAAGTGAACAGATGAAGAGCTGGACACAATAAAGGATTAAAGCCCGGCTGCACCAGTCTCTGGAGACAGAGTTGATTTCCCACTGGTGTCATTATCAGCTGTCACGTAAACAGCATTGTGGGTTATGCTGGAAATGCAGAAAGTGGACCAAATTGTTGATGAAAAAAGTTTAAACCAAGGATTCCAACTCAACTCAGAATTTAAACAATGGAATTTTAAAATAAATATTTTGCACAACTGAGGATGAACCTGATAATACTAATTTTCATGTTGTTCGTTTTTTCTTTCGGTGTACTTAACTTCAGGCCTGGTTTGCATAAAAACTGGGTGAGGACATTTATTTTTTAGTAGACTTTGATTAGTGGGCTACATCCACACATCAGTGGTTCCCATAGACCCCAACTCAGCTCAGACCCAGGACATCATACTTAGTTTTACTCTCCTGATAGCATTGCTGCTAGACATGTAGATTACAGCAGATGACATTTACGCGTGTCAACCTGAGACCTCCTGTTGACTGTGACCTAAATAAAGAGACTAGCCATTGCCTGGATACTGTTCTGAGTTTTGTGCACAGGACATTGGACACCATCTGGTTTATCAACTGCCATTGTTTTAATAATTTACAAAGCCAGTTTAATAATAATAATAATAATAGGAATATTAATAATAAAAATAATTTTATGTTTCGAAACTCGAGGCATTCTAACATGTCCCCTGTCCTGTAACTGTTGTATTAACTTTGGAGAATCTGTGTAATATTTGGGATTTTGCAACTGTGTTTGACAAAAAGGATGCTGCTTTGCTGAGGGTCAATGTTCAGAATGTGTCGACAAACAAGTAGTCATTGAACTACTTCTGATAGGTAAGGGCAGTGGCCGTGTCTGGTTTTCTGTGAACCAGTCCGAGGCAGTGTGGTTGTGCAAACATCACTAAAGCTCATACATGTATGTACTGTGATCCCAAATCCTTTTGTTTGCTTGCTTCATAGTGTTGAGATGAGTGAGTGTTTATGATTTTATTTAATATAGTTATACACGCTGAGAACTGGGAAGATATGCATATTTATAAATACCAAAACACATTGAAGTATGCTCATATAGTTACATTGAACTTACATAGGTATTATTTTCTTTGGAAGAAAGTTAGTGTCGTCTTACCTTGTTTATGGGAAGCCAAACCCTGGGTTGTGTTTTCAGAAAGCCATGAATATTTTACTCTCCCTTATTAAATGCAATTATCATAGCTCATTACATAGTTTTGCCTGAAACTGCGATCTCATGTTCTCACTGCGATCTCTGACTACAAAAACATTGAATTCTGTTGCCAGTGAGCATTTTTGTCTGGTAGGACAATTTATACATCTAAAAATGCACACCAATGATATGAAACCATGATAGAACTTTTTGTAATGTACAGTGTTATAGATGAAGTGGATAGGACACATTTATAGTGTCCCAGCATTCCTATTAGCTCTGTAKTTCTGGTTTAATAAAGAATGCTTAATATATGCTGCAGCAAATATGCTGGTACTGTGTATTTTTTGCAGGTCACCATAACTATTATCAGGTCACCATAGCGCTATGCATCTATTAAGTTACATGTATTCAAGCAATGTGTAGCTGCTTTGGCATAGTGCGTAAAATAATATTTACTAGATGCTATAGTATAAATCAAACAATGCAGTGACATCAATAACATGGAATGTTAGTAAAAATTCCAAAAACAATTGTATATGTCCAAGAACTAATCATGGACACCTACATGACCTGCAGGAGAATTCAACTAAGAGGTAAATGCGTATTACAATTGTGCAAATTATCCCGTGACAGTTCTGTGAAACAATGAGAAACAAATTTGATTTGTAAAGCTCGTACTAACGCCCGTTCATAATGGCAATATAGACAAATCTGATTTCTTTTCTGTGCTTTTCCATTGCAATTATACTACTTTTATTCAGCATCTAAATTATGCTGGTGTGGGACCAGCAGAAGGTGATGCCATACAGTAGGTTGTTTTGTAAATACGTTCTCAAGTTTCAGCAACAATATGTTTCAGCTCTAATGCTTGCATGGAAAAGGATAATCTGCGATATTGTTTATTGGGAATAAGTACAAGGTTCTGATGCGTGACCTTCTCACYAGAGCTAGAAAGAAWGCAYAAGCCTGGGAACCTCAGTGCTGGAACATTGCTTATTTTTAGAGGACGATAAGCAGGTGGCCGTCTGGTGAATTTTTACTTTGGTGCATGTGCAGAATTTGTGGACATAATGGTATAAAATTTGCCACTTATACAGTTACATCATTGTCAGAAATGACAAAAACTATGCAACCTTAAGTGTTTCCTGTCCTAAAAGATGAACGAATATCTAGGCAGACATCCTGGCCCAGATTTGTCAAAAATTCTTAGATACATTAGGGTTTGAGGGAGAAAATTATAGCTGTTTTTTTGAGTCCATGTAACAGGTTCCTATCTAATTCTATACACTGGAGCAATATTTTGTGACATATTGATATATCAAATCTACTTCAACATTTTGACMGACATTTTTCATCCAACTAAATGTACAAAACAATGTTATCTGACAATTTGCTATCCAAGAGAAATCATAATTAGATTTTTGATATCTATAGAATTCATATAGACTGGTCAGCCATGGATCAGAGGCGCCATGAATAACATCATTATCTCACTGCAGTGGCAGTTTTCAGCAGGTGGAATATATTAGGCAGCAAGTGACCGGTCAGTTCTCAAACTTGATGTGTTCCATTCCATAGTGCAAAGTGTACTCAGTGTTCCCTGCTCCCAGTGCAGGGAATGTAAAAACTTCATTGGACAAAATCCCTCCGCTCAAAACATGATGCAACATCAGTAACGCAGACATCACGTTCTCTTTCCTGATAACATAAGCACCCCAGAAACCTGTTGCTACTTTGGAATTTTTTCARTACTGGAATCAAATATTGATTATATATTGAGACGTAAACTGTTACAATATAAAATGGATACTACTGAAATGAAAAGTTCGGAATAAATGTGATTTGAATCATGAAATTCATAAATCATGAAATTTGATTTAGTCACACRATGGACATTGTCTTTCCTTAAATTATTATGATGAATTATTAACATGAATAATTATTATGGTGTCCTCGATAATAATTAATTGTGTATTGCTTGTCCTCTTGCGGCAAAGCGATGCACCCTTGTTCACTTATTCCGTACCCAGTTTGCAGTTCTTTTTAAACTGAGCAGTTTCTCTTCCTCCGGTTTGGTATTATACTAGATGGCTGTATACTCTGAGTAGTCCACTTTGTAGGCAATTACTAGCCAATAGATACAGCAGATGTGTTGTAAGCAGGGAACATGGGTAAGCGTAAAGGATCTTGACTTTGACAAGGGACAAATTGTGATGGCTAAATAACTGAGCCACTAAGTCTTGGAATGCTGGGAACCCCTGGTATGCAGTTGGAGGTACCTACCAAAAGACATCCAACCAGTGAACTGGTGACAGGCTCATGGGCAGCAATTGATGCTAAATACCTCAACATTGTTGCAGACCAAGTACACCCTCCATGCCAGCACTGGTCCCTAAACGGAGATGCCTTTTTCAGCAGTGTAATTCACCCTATCACATGGTTTTAGAAACATGAAAAAGTTTAAATCCCTGGATATCGGTCTGGTTGAGCATCTGTTAGATGTCCTGGACAAACAGGTCAGACCCATGAATGCTCCACTTCGAAACTTACATGATGTGTAAAGGATCTGCTGTAAAGGAACATCTTAATGCGTGATACCACAGCACACCGTCAAAGGTCTTGTGGAGTCCAAGTGTTAATGGGTCAGAGCTTTGGTGGAACAAGGAAGACCTACACAATATAAAACAGCTGGTATTAATGTTATTCCCGATTGGTATAGTATTGTTTACAGTATTGATACTCACCTTTGTTTGCTTGTTTAAATGCCAGTATGCAAACATGATTTAAAATCAATGTTGTGGGAGTGATACTTCATAAGGTGCTTTTGTTTTGCRTCCCTTATTTTAGGCAGAGCTTCTTTTAAGCTGATTAGCTACACGTTCTGGTATGAGATCCCTTTACTTCAAGCTTTCCACACTGAGTAAGACTGCCTAGGACTCTGTTTGGGTGCGCTTCTAACTCTGTATGTAAGTAGTGTAAATCTTCTGTGTTCTGAAAAATTATCAATTTTCCCCCAAAAATTTAAGGGAAAACATAATTTCATGTGCTTTTCCATTATRTGTGCTGACTGATTTTCTTGATGACAGCTAAAAAACAAACAAGCTGATTTTTGCCATAGCAATTGATGCTTTGCAGTTGATATTTGGCATAGCTTGGTTATTGGTAGGCATTCATTAAAAAAAAAAAACTTTTGGAAGAATCCATGGTCTTTTTAGTTAGTATGAAAGACAGACCATAACAGCATGAAGCATGCATAAATCACTGGTAATCATTAGTTAATAATATGCTTGTATCCCCGTGTAATAAAAGAAATAAATATGATATATTTAAAAAGGTCATATACTGTAAGTGCAATGGTCAGGTGTCTGCAAACCTTTGCCCATGTAAGATATGTTTGCCAGTCATGTAACAGCAAATATGACGAGTAATATAATGTAAAAATATAATKTAACCCTATTCCATAATCTAAGCTTGAACATCATCAGCATCAATATTGTCAGTTGAATGAAAGGAATGTCTTCTGGTCACTTATTGTAGCAGCCACTGCTGGTTTATTAAAGCGTGTTGTTAGTGCATATTTTTTTGCGTTATCATGATCTTAGATTGAATAGCTTAGAAGATAACATACCTTAATTAATTACTTTTTTTTCTTTTTTTAACATCTTATTTTCTTATCTTATTTTGTTCCACATGGTTATAAAGTCATACCTGCCATTTACATTATTTCATTAATTCACAGTAATGGAATTAATGGAATAAATAATAATTAAATCCTATAGGATGAAAGTGCAGAGTGGGGAAAAACCTCTGCAATCTACAGAGGATCTTTACAAGTATTTATAGATGTCAACCTAAAATATGCAAATACAAAAATATAGTTTTTATGAGGGTGATTGTAACTATTTAAACCTTGATATCATTAAGCAGGTGTTCTATAATCTCAATTAGTAACTGCAACTTGATCTAATGCTCAGACTGTTTCAACACATATAATTCATCATACGAACCTGAAGGGTGACAATCAGAATCCTCAGCACCCAAAGATTYTTATAAGGCAAATGATGGCATTGATTTGTTTGAAATTAACTGTTAATCCTGAACAACATGAACAACACATGTTAACAGCATGCTGCTCTTCATTGGCTGTCCTCTGTTTAAACTCCCTCTGTCCTGGGCTTGACCTTCTGTCCATGCCAATTGAGTGACCTGTGACTCTGTCGTCCCTCCATGTATTTTACAATTTTACAGTGTAGTTCTAAATTTACCAGCACATTACTACGTGTAAAATAAACCCTCTTTAATCTTTAATAATATGAGCATGAGCTTTGGTCTGCTTATTGGGTTTCACTATTTAGCACCATATCATGCAGAAAATTGTGAATGTCAGTATGTAAGACATTCGTACTAGCTGCTCTTGGTCATTGGCATATCCAGACCAGTTATAGAGAAGTCATTTCATATTCATGCTTGTTCTATTATGTCATTGTTTCAATAATAATGACTTAAACAGGACCAGTATGGAGAATGCTTCATGTAAACAATCTTGTGTAACTGTTGATGCAGTGAAGCTTTCTCTAAGGAGGCATGTATTTAGGACTAATGGAAGTAGTCTTTGTTTTTTACTGCTTTGTAAGTCAAACACAAGGCTGTTAGATTTCATATTTTCAAGGCTTGACGGCCAGCTTTGCAGTTTCTTGGTAACATGACAGCCTTGATCTTGATCTTTGCTTCATATAACAGCATATTATTTAGTATTAATGTAGGTATGGATGTGTCAAAGTATTGACGTCACTATATTGACAAAAAAATACACAGAATATGTGAATGATAGGCCCTGACAAGAAAGGACAGATTTCTAAGCATTTCAGTCTCTTTCACTGTTCATCGTTCTTGCAGATCATCCGGTACTTACTAGTTTCCCTTTGTGATGCTTGTGTGGTCACATAGGGTTAAGGCTTCCCAAAAGTCACAAATCCCTGACCCTCCACTTAGCGATACACAGCCTCAACCTCCTGAGCCATCACTGCCCCATGCTGAGTATTGCAACACTGAATAATTTCTGTACTTAATTAAATACAATAGCTACTTAAAATGTAAACAGTTAAATGTATATACGAAGATCTGATTGCTTGTTACTGAATTTCAGCGTTTAATACAGAATCTAATATCTGTTTGATTCTATATTGGATTAACAAGGGCAYAGTCACTACTACAGTCGTCGGCTACTTAACGTTGTCAGTAATCCCAGCTCAGGCAGATTGTGGCATTAAGCCCGACTTAAGTCAGATTTATTTGCTTCCGATTAAACGGGATTAAATTGGGTCTGAGACCTCTTCTTCCTGAAACATGCTTATCACAGATTCACCGATATCTCTACTTAGTGAACATATTGGCCTAACGGCAAGGTGGAAGTTCCAACCAGTTTATTAAGTAACGAATAAATTCCATAATAAATTCTACAGGTTTTTAAACTGAGCTATAAACAGAACCTTTGAGCTTTTCTTGCAATTATTGTTTTTGTGACAACTGTAACCTGCCAAACAGTAAATGCCCAGGGTTTTCTGACGTTTAATCTGAACTCTTTTTTTTTTGTAGAGGTTCTGTTCATCTTCAAGAGTTGTGTGTGAAAAAGCAGCAACAATTTAATCAACATAAGCCCATAGGCCTGTTGGCTCGACTGTTCGCTTTGATGGTATTGAGTTAAATGTAATTATTTCATGGCATCCACTAAAGCATGAAATTTAAATCCTAAAAAACTAAAGTATATACAGTGGAACCTTGGATTACGAGCACAATTCGTTCCGGAAGCGGGCTCGTATTCCAAAAACACTYGTAAACCAAATAGACTTTTTCCATAAGAAATAATGAAAACTCAAATTATTCGTTCTACAGCCCAAAACAATAAATACATAAAAATAATTAATTACACGTATAAAGTAAAAATAAAACAAATTAACCTGCACTTAACATAAAAAAAAGTTTTAAAAAATCCAGACAGATAAGCGTTTCCGTTTGTGCTCGCAGGCGCCATGTGTGTGTGTGTGTGTGTGTGTGTGTGTGGAATTAGTCCCTCGCCTCGTCTTAAACAGTAGAACTCCTTCTCCCTCCCCACACCTCGCTTTTTAAGTTTCACAACTAACATACACAATGCAAACACTGTTTTAATGGGAAAAAAAGAATTCTCTCAAATTCAAATTTCAAATTTTATTTGTCACATTCTATGAGGTGTGCAAAAAAATGCAGAGGTGTTTTAGTCCAGTGTATTGGTTTGATTGAGAGACCGTATCGGCTGCGGGAAGAAACTCCTCCTCAGTCTCTCTGTATTGGCCTTGAGTGAGCGGAAGCACTTTCCAGACTGCAACAGAGAAAACAGTCCATTGCTGGGGTGGCTGAGGTCCTTCACGATCTTCCTGGCCTTGGTCCAGCTCCGCTTGCTGTAGATTCTCTCTAATTCTCTCTGATACTCGCGTGAGCGCATACTAACGGAATCACCGCTATAAAGTAAAAAATAAAAAATAACAAATGAACCAGCACCTTACATTTGAAAAGAATCGCGACAGAGCTGAGTTTTCTGTGTAAATAAAGCGTGTGTGTGCAGCCGGGGAGATCTGTGTGTGTGTGTATGTGTCGGTGTGTGTGGGGCACAGTGTCAAATTACGCGCGCGCACACAGAAGAGAGAGGGAGATGTTGATTATACCAGTAAGAGACGAGCACTAAGACGCAGCAGGGGAGATGATTACCCATAATTCCCGCAGTGCAAGAGAGAGAAAAATCATTGGCTCAGTTGTGATCACTTGCCGCTCGATGTCAAAATAAGAGTTGCATGCGCGATACATGATACTCGGCGCTCGTAAACTAATACTTGCTTTCCGATTAAAAATGTATTTAAAATCTTTGCTCAGTTTGCGGAACACTCGTAAACCACGTTACTCGCAATCCTTGGTTCCACTATATAATTATAATTATGTAATTATTTAATATATATAATTATATATTAAAATTATCCAATTGGTTTAAATATATACCAATCAGCCATAAACTTTGACCCCAAAACATTATGTCCAGTAATGTGTAGGTTCTCATTGTGCTGCCTGGGCAGCTGTGGCCCCTCGGACATGACTCTACACGATCTCTGGGGGTGTGCTGTGGTGTCTGGCACCAGGACCTTGGCAGTGGATCCTTTGGGTGCGGTGGGGCCTCCATGGATCAGACTTGTTTGCCTGGCACATTCCATGGATGCTCAGTCGGATTGAGATCTAAGGAATTTGTAGGCTGGATCAACATCCCTAAATTCTTAGGAAGCAAACTGTGAAGCCCTGGGTGTTCTGATAACTTTCTGTCGTAGCTCTTGGTCCCTGCTGCCATAGAGAAGCCTTGGGTGTCTGTGGTTCTGTCACCAGTTTACTAGTATATAACTGGTAATCAGTGTTACTCAATTCACCTGGTGGTGGTGTTAGTGTTGTGGCTGATTTGTGTACTCTGTATGTAAAATTTCAATTTAAAACATTTAATTAATGAAAGATAGTCGTCATTTARCCCTTTGCTAAATGACCCCTTTTGAGACAGCAGTGTGGTTTTTCAGTGTTGAAAAAAAAGAGATAGATTAAATATAACCCAACAGCTGGGTGATTCCCTGTCAATGGCTGGACTGTCCTCTGCCTGTTTCACTGGGGATCCAGTGCCAAATTCCATTAAAGGCCTAGTAAGGGTGTCAGGTGCAGATCCCGCTGTAGCAATACAGAATTTCATTCTCTTGTAAATGATTTACTTGGTTGATTGAGAACCAGATTTCCCAGTCAAACCTACAACGGATCGTGTCACCTAAATGCACTTATCTTTATTTTACAAGTTTACTAGTACAGAGGATCATGTCTGTTTTATATTGGTAACCTTGATTGTTTAACCAGGGACTCTCGACTTCTCTTTCCTTGGAGGCCCACTACCCTGCATGGTTTCAAGTTYCGATTGAGCTAGTGGATGTCTTAGCTAATGAGCTGATTTAATGCTCATTATAGGGAGGGGTGCCACAAATAGTGTTATATGTGTGCTGGAATATGTCATTTTCTCATATTGGCTACCACTAGTTGCAAACAGATAAGATATGAAACTCATGGCTGACTACTACATAAAGACTGTTATCTGTTTTATGCTAAGAAACTTTTTTTTTGCTTTGCAGACGTGAAAGACGTCCTGAACGCTCACACATACAGAACCGGTATCTATTATTTCTTGCATGGAGCCTGTCCAATCAGAATCAGAGATGAGCATCCTGGTTAATGGGAAAAGTCATGACCTTGGGGATGATATGAATGTGCCAATGAAGACAATGATAGAAGAGGATGTGTAAGCATGCTTTTATTATTAATTAGCTTAATGATTATTTTGTCCATGTATTTATGTAATGCATATCTATATTTAAAAGCACTCTGATGTTTAGTGCCCATACTGAGGCACTAAACTACCAGTATAAACTGGCCACCTCGTATCACTCACACATTTTACCTACATATTATGAGTTTACGTTTTGTTAGCGCTGAAAAAAATTAATTGTATAAATTTGACTTTTTATGTAAAATTTTTTACATAAATTTTATGTAAAAAAAAAAAGACTAATTTTTAAATGCAGTTCTGCTCATAGCCATATTACTCTTTTATCTGACGAAAATCATTGATGGCAGTGACGTGTTTCTTATGTGATAGCTTTTTGACCGCTTTCTATTCAAACAATCTTAAGTGTGACTCACTTTTTTCTAGATATATTGACATTATTCTGAATTTCAGTGAATGTGTAAATGTAGGCCCAACTGGAGAATGTGGACATTTCCGATTTTCTGAAGCACTTTGATTAGGTCAAAGATTTTGTTAAGGTAATGCTTAGTGTGCATTTTAAAACTAGACTACAAGATTATATGAATATATGAGAAGAACTGCATTATAAGTGCATTATGTGTGTTTTTTGATTGTTTGCCTTGTGCCTGAATGGTTATTTATTTGCAGCATGTTAAATGGTGCTGGAATGGAGTGTTTTCTTGATTGTGTAATTTCTAAGTGCATTGCATGTTTCCTTTTTTGTGCTTACATTGGATAACGGATCATGTCGCCCTGTCCACTCTAAGAAATGGCACTCAAAACAGGTATGTTAAAGTATGTGATAAGCTTGAAGCTTTATTTGTACTAGGCTAACTAAACCTAAAAATGCTGCTAATCCGGTGAATTTTAGTCAAATGTCATGATTTTACTTAAGTGTCATAGAATTAAATACTAATGCATATTTTGCACTTCTGTTTGATAGATTTGATGATCCCGATGGCGCTCTGGCGGAAAATGTGGAGTTTCTGCCTGGCGGTGAGGGCAAAAAGCCACGCTTCACTGATGTAAGTGCAATAAACAAACTATGAGGCTAATGTCTGTTACACAAATAAGATTTATTGCCATTGTAGTGTTAAGCTTGTACCATAAAGTGTTTCAAGTTCTTGATATGTATCATGTAGATATCAGGTGTATAGTTGAGTAATATTTAGCCAGGTCTTTTCTTGAATCCTAACTATACTTCACACCTTATATTTTTATTTTGTCAGTTCGAAGGGAAGACCTCTTTTGGCATGTCTGTCTTCAATCTCGGCAATGCCATTATGGGCAGTGGGATTCTGGGTTTGGCATACGCCATGTCCAACACTGGAATCATCCTCTTTTTGTAAGTTCGAAACTAGTTTCTCTTTTCAAGGAGCATGGATTAGTGGTTAGCACTGCCGCTTCACACCTTTAGGTTTGGGGGATTGAATCTAGCCTCCGGGCTGTATGTATGGAATTTGAATGCACTTCCTTTGCTGGGTAGGTTTCCTCAAGGTTTCCTCCCACAGTCCCAAAGACCTGCACGGAATGTTGATTGGCATTTCCAGATCAGTATTAGTAGATAGTAGGCTTCGAGGCCCTACACAGGATAGATAAAGGATGGATAGACTAATAGGCTTACATTAATTCTTTGTGCATTTATTAAATAGTAAAAAAAAGCATAAGCAGCTATTTGCACATAGCTATTTGAAGAATGACATGCTTTCCTTTTAAGAAGTTGATATTTCACTTAACAACTCTGAACCCAAAATCTACCTGCTTTATTCTATTATATCTACTCTATTATAATTGTATTTAAAACATGCTGTGTTTAGTGCTGCTAGTTGAAGACAGAGAAGGTTGACAAATAGGTCTGCCACACTGCATAACCATACACCCGCCCTGACCCTCAGAAATGCAAATATCATGAGCAGCGACCTTGTTTCCTAAAGAGGAGAGGAAACGGCATGTCCTCCTGKATGTCGAGTAAATCTCTGCCCCTCCCATCCCATTTTTCCATCATTTAGCCCTGCTCTACCTGCTGGCCCAAGCCCCTCCCACTGAAAAGTTTCCATGACTCAGTCTCTGTCCTGCGTTTAGGGTTATGCTCCTACCCCTGAAAACTTTCCATCTGGTGCTCCTGCCCCCTTCTGTGCCTTGGAAAGGCCAAGTCTGAAATAGTCCTTGCTCTCCCCTCCCAAACCCCTCCCTCCCTCCCTTCAGAAACGTCTTGCCCCTCCCCTTATACGGCCATCAGATATCTTTTGCTTGTCTGACTAGATTCACTGGCTGACCTGTCTTGGGGGTGGCGTAGACACYAGAATTGAAATCAAGCTTAGTTGTCTTCTGTATCACATGTGCTACTGGACACCATGGCTCTGATTACGTGGCAGGCTGATCCTTCTACTAAGAACACAACTCAGTCTGCAGTCACGTGAAATCTATATTCATTAGTTGTGTTAAACTAATACTCATGCTTTCACATGCTTTAAAAGTAAATGTTAGTCTTTTGCCACAGTGCAGCGTYAGAGAAATTTGGGTCCAGATAAATAATGCACAAGATGTCATCAGTCAGATTTACAAAACATCTGAATTTCCGTGCAGTTTTAAATGATACTGACACAATCACTTATATGCAGCAATGTATATGCAGCAAAGAGTATTTGTTTCAGTATAAAAAGCAAATGAGATATGACTAGACATGCAGACTGCTCCCAGGTGTGGCAACGCTGTGTGGAACACTGAATTGGTTATCCTGAATTCTCAGCTCAGTAGTTGAGGCCAGCAGTTCATTCATACCACAATTGTCATAGGAG
Organism: Clarias batrachus; assembly: GCA_003987875.1. Lineage (NCBI taxonomy): Eukaryota > Metazoa > Chordata > Actinopteri > Siluriformes > Clariidae > Clarias > Clarias batrachus. The sequence goes on along the minus strand of QMIH01001760.1, from coordinate 81,159 downwards.
TAATAAAAGTTTAATAGCGCTTTTTAGCCTCCTGCCATGTACCACATCAACACAAATCAATCAGTAATCAAACATTGATTCAGCTGTGGTTTTCCCATGGGCATCAGTAAACATGACTTCTCACAGTYGCTGGTGTTTTATAAGCTTGTGTATCAGGCGGTAACATCACACGCTTTTGCTTAAGTATACGCTGAAGTAAAGAACATGAGGGCATCATCGGGCTAACTCACTGGTGTGGGAAAGTTGGTGACTTGAACGTTTTGTGGACTGCTGAGTGATGAAATTTCTGCCCACATTAGACCATTGCTCCATCAAAACCTTGGGACCAGGTTGTGATCACGAAGGGTCATGAGAAATGCTTTCCACCCAAAGGTCCATAGTGTGTATCGGTAGTGTCCACTGCAGAATTTCTCACAGAACTTTTGCGCTTTCCTAACAGCTACTCATTTCATTTCACAAGATAGTTTCGATTGTGAAAGAGTAATAAACTTTTGTACTCAAGTGCAAGGACTGTTACTTCAATGAAATTTTACTGAAGTACAAGTAAAGTTAAGTTTACCTCAGAGTAAAAGTTACAGAGTTACTTTTTAACAGCAGGAGTGGGACTGGGGATTCTAGTGTAGTTCAGAAAAGACAAGCGGATATAAATCTCAGACTGGTTGTTTTTAATTGAAGGAGCACTTTTGCATAATAAAGCTGTTGCCTTTCTTGTGCTTGAAATCAAAGTGGTCGCTTAAATATGGTGTGACTCTTTGCGCCGGATAGCCGAGGGAAACAAGAGCTCAGAGAAAAGAATAACGTTCAGCACAAAACCTTTATCGGCCTCTTTCAGCCTCACAAAATTATAATACAAAACATAAAGAAAAAGTAAAGGAAAAGGTAAAAGAATAGAGCGTTTCGGGGGTGAGCAGCACACCTGAGCTCCTACYCCGTTCTCTCCTTCACACACACTCACGTCCATAATGTTGTATGCAACATAGTAGTTGCGGTTACAATGGCCAGGGGTTTGATTTATAAGAATTTGATGGCATTTCATTTCCAGCTGGGTCTGAATCACTGCAGCAACTACAGTAACGTGGGTATCATGTAATTTGTTACTTTCCACCTCTGCACAAATTTATATTGAGAAAAAAATACACTATTCTCTCGTTTTCATAGACTATGTTCATTAGAGTTTTTTTGGTCACGCATTCTGTGCGTTTGCTTCCAAGATTCACTCGCAAGTAAATCAGTTACACCTTAATCAACTAAATTCAGATTTTTTTTTTACAAAAGTAAAAAAAAAAAACTCTTAAAAAATGACCTATACTAAAAAAGACACACCGCCATATGTCACATGGTGTAGCTTGCAGCAGTAAAGTGTGTGTTGGCCAACAAGGCCGTACTAAGAATTTATAAGAATTTGTGTTGTATATTCACTCTTCACACTATGAGTATGTGCGTGTTTCTCTGTTAACAAAAATGACAGAACTTGGCTGAACCCACAACGATGATTTGGGAAGTCTGTCCCACTTTCCTGTTAAAAAAAAAATCACATTGCTTAACTAATGATTTTCAGAAGATAGCTAGGCTGTTTGATTAAAGCGTGGATTTCTGCTCTTCCTAGGAAAACCAGAGTATGCGCAAATTGCAAAGTAGAACAAATCTTCTGGCAACACTTCAAGCATTTTGGGCACACAGACAAAGTTTGTGGCTTTCACAACATATGATTAGACTTACAGTGCTTATGAAACTTCTGTGGAAACTTCTCCACCTCTCTGCAGACTTCTCAAAATGCTTGTAGTTTTTTATCTTGTAAAATCTTTAGGTTACTGGAAATGCAGAGTTTGATGCATGTTTGAAAATGCCCGTGTTTCCATTCCTTGCCACCCTGATTGTGTTTTCTGAGAAGAGGAGAACTTTAAAAAAAAAAAAGAAGCCTGTTAAGGCTAATCATTTGTCATGAAAAGCACAAATATTGCGTAAGAAATGAGGAAATGCTCAATATATATTAAATATGTGTAATTATTCATGGCATATCCACCTTTTTTCAATATCATATGACAGGGGTGCTGTGCATTTTTTGTGTTTTCTGGTCAGGTTCCTTCTCACAGCCGTCGCTGTCCTTTCATGCTACTCTATTCACCTCCTGCTGAAAGCCTCCGGTGTTGTTGGTAAGTTTCATATCTGTTTCCAGTGTAATCTTTTGATCATTTAATTGTCCATGAAAATTTTTCGTATGAATAAATATTCAGAGCTTATTTTCATATTCTGAAAACTCCTCCAGGAATCAGAGCCTACGAGCAGCTGGGTTTCCGGGCTTTTGGGACACCCGGCAAACTGGCAGCTGGAATTGCTATAACCCTTCAGAATATAGGAGGTGAGGAGCGCCTAATACATCTGATTGTTMTGTGGGGCCTAAATTCTGTGCTGTGCATTTGGGATTTTATTTCTTTTTTAAACTATATTAGGTATGTTTAGAATGTAGGGGAAAACATGTATTATGATGCATTTTCCTTAAAGGTGGACATGACTTTTCTACCATTTGTGCTCCACTAAAGAGCCGTAATTACACCGGGATTAATTTGCTAAAAGACAAACAAACAAAAAAAAACACACACATTTGCAACCTGATTACCTAAAAGGGTCAAATGTTAGGATGTCTGCTTCTGTCATTTAATAATTTAACAAAATTGACTTTAACTTAATTTACTTAGTTTATTCTTCCAGGAGATCTCTGTAAAACTGTTTTTCATTACACTACTTTGTTCTTTGAAACATTATTTCTACAATTCTTTGTAAATAATTTGCAATATAACCTACACACAAACGTGATCAGACTGCATACATAAATTTATTCGAATCGTCTATGGCCTGCATCAACCAATATTGAAAAAGGGAACAAATAAATGAGTTAATAATTCATTTTAGAAGGCGGTTTTCTTTCACTTTAAGACAAAATTCCCATCCATAGAAATTTTATAAAAGCTGACAATCAGATTAGCTAATGATTATCTGTATAGGTTATTCTCCTGTTTTCATTCCCAGTTCCCTCCATAAAATTTCTAATCCTCCAAGAGTGATGWATTATCTACATCCTGCCTGCTGCTGCTGATCAGTACAAATCACATACTTTTATTTAAGAGCTTATATGGTTCATTACTTAGCCAGTGCCTCCATTCAGAAAGTTGTCTATGTCAGTATCGTGTAGAAAAGAGATGGAGCTGGAGTCTTGAAGCTGCAATTTCAAAACCATTTATTTTATACTTCACAGCCATGTCCAGCTACCTGTTCATTGTAAAGTCTGAGTTTCCTCTGGTCATCCAGGCCTTCCTGAAGGCAGATGTCAACTCTGGGTAAGTGAACTAGCAAGCCATCATTGAGGCTTGGTTCCARTAATAAGTCTGTCAACAAACTATAACCAATTACCATGACCAGAATGTGCTGACTAATGGTGTAACGTGTGTCTAAGGTGCCTTGAGTAAAATATTTCAGGTAAAAATATAAAAATAAAAGCTATATGTAACCCATTTGTKGATATGGCATTGCGGTCCACTTCTGGTCTCAGTCTGGTGATTACAAGCCACTTTTTAGAATCAAAAATTGAATCCAAGTGTAGTCTGAGCTACTCTTTTTCTACTCGTTTTTAATTATCTAGATCAATTTAACATAGATTAGTGCCAATTCTAAACATTCCTCAGCTTAGGATCTGTCTGTTATATGGTTAAACAACTTGTGTGCTTCCCGTTTGAGGAAGTGCAGCATGTGCGGGTGATGGTCAAGTGTCCACAGATTTTTGGCCATATACTCTATATCTATAATGTTGAATTCCTTTCCTAAAGTCTTATTAAAGGTGTATATCAAAGTCATACGTAAATCCCCAGTGTTGAGTGTTATCTTTCAAGTTGTTTTAAACTCAAGTGCTTGTTAGAGTGTGTAAGATGTGAGGCTTGTATTTTTTATTCAGTAAGGCATCCTATTTATTACTGTCATTTTGCCCTTGGGATTGCTACTGCTAAAACACCTTTGATCTCTAATGGCCTGCACCCAAAAATCTCAAACAAGTACGCAGAGGAGGTGTGGCAGCAATGCTGGACTGTGAATGGACAGTTATATAAGGCGTAGCATCTGATTGGCATCTTCCCACCACTCCTCTGTCCCATTCCTAATGATAAAGGCAATAACAGCGGCTGGCGTCAGAGTGTTAACGTGACTCAGAACGTGTGCCCGATTCCTCCTCGCCCTTTTTTCCACGAAGCTAAAATCAGATGCTGTCGCGGAGCCACAGTCAGCTGCTTTCTCTGTTTACATCCGCGTTTAGCTAAACCACGCATGCTAGGGTGGAAACTTCACACAAACCACTTTTAACCTATCGGTAATGCAAGCGAGATACTCTTCTAAATATCAGCCCTAGATTTATAGTGGCTCTGTGAGGACCTCTGTGGCACATCAAGTATCCTGGTGTTCGTAAAAAAACACTCCTCCTGAACGGAGACAGATAGTAATATGTTTTTTAGATAAAGCTTTGGAACATCATTTGTTATCTGTGTCCGAGTATGCGTGTACACTTGTCTACTTGTTTACATTTAGGAAAACAAATATTGCCACTGGATTTCCAACAGGCAACATTTCCAGGAACAGCATGTTGTCACGGTTACAGTCAGTGATCACATATCATGCGTGAGTCAAATGCGAAGCACCTGCAGTATTATGTTTAAGATACTCTTTATACAGATTCTGTTCGAGTGGAACATACTGTATATTTGAACAGTGTAAGTTCGAAGCTGGTGTGATGCAATATCAGTGTGTATAAAAGAGTTACATGTAAATACCGCACAAGATACAAGAGTATCCTTATAGGAGTTTGCTGTAAAACTTTAAATACACATATGCCTGTAGAAAACATTGTCCTCTTTTTTCATTTCTATTTAATCCATCTAGCATTGAACAGGACATTTATACCTCTGCGTTTGCATTTATTGTTAGTACGAATTGTGTGTATGAGGTGCGGATCATTCATGTTTGAACAATTTTTGCTTATGGAAGGCTCACAGTAGGAGCTGAAACAAAATGTAACAAAGGAATATCTCAAAGGAATAGTAGGATTCTTTGTCTCTGGTCTGGCTCTAAGTAAAAATAAAAGAATAAAATAATAATAAGAGATATTAGAATAAAATAATATAATTACATATAATATATACATTGTATAATATCTTATATGTGTAGATATTTACTTCTACACTTCTACACTTGCTTCTACGTCAACCCTGCATGGAGAGCTATGATAATAATGGTCAAAAATATTTCACAAAAACACTAATGATGAGACAAAGATAACAAAGATATGATTCATTGGAAATAACAGAGCAATATCATGGTCTTTCCGTTCCCTTGGTCTGACTAAAGTGCTTCATTTACATCCAAACGTCAAACAACTGCCTACGCGACAATGCTATTCAGCTTCTGGAGCCTTGGCCTGGGTCATCTCCATACCCAATAGAAAACTTTTAGACAATGGTGAAAAGGCTGTAGCAGCATCTTCTGTACAAGATCTTAAGAAAGCAACCAAGCAGGCGTGGATTGAGCAGGAGACATCAGTAATGCAGATGTTTTTTTTGACTCTATGCCCAGTCGGATCCAGCAGTTTTGAGAAATCATGGAGTTTATCCTAAATACTGATAGTTTTATACCAATTTTGTTACATCAAATAACAATTTATTCTATTCTTAAAATATTGAGTAGGCCATTATAAAACATTGAATTTCAGTTTTGTCCACCACTGTTTCAGTCAATCAATCAGTCCTTAGTTGGGTGTTGGGACCCATGCATTACACCATGCTAGCAAACAGAATACATTTCCATTGATGGAGGAATTCCTAAATTCCTTGTATTATATGATTTTAATGTATTTACACATTGTTCTTTGATATGCTTGTGTGCCCTGAAAGCAGTTGGGTAGAGGACAGGCTAGCTACAGTAAAAGCTGGAAATAAGAACTGTTTCCTATAAGGTCTGCATCGAACACATGGTGCAGCTCCTAATCCCCGTGCAGAGTGATTGCGTTTCTGTAAGTTGGATGTTACTCAAGATCTCGGGTGAGCATGACAGCCATGTTTAGTCGCCAGCAGGCCAAATTTGTCCTGTCCCTGTCCCGTTTTACAGTAACAACATTAAACTATCGCTGCATAAATGAGAGATTCCGTCATTTAATCCAGTTTTGTTTCAGGTAAAAAGCAATAGGTGCATGGCCATGTGTTTGACTCACAAACCATGTGATTTATTTATTTTACGCACCATTGACAGGACAATAAATGCAATCATGAACTGTCAAAAAACTACATCTCAAATGTATGCTATATGAATAAATTGTGTTGTATCAGAAAATGATAGTTTTGTGACATGTTCCTTCTCGCTGTCTGCTTTAGAGAGTGGTATCTAAATGGCAACTACTTGGTGATTCTTGTTTCTATATCTGTGATCCTGCCTTTAGCCCTCATGAAGCAACTCGGTGAGTGATGCCTTTAATCTACTTCTCAGTTCGCTCTTTCTCTCCTACAGTCACAATCAGTATGCTGAGCTCATAATACTTCTACATGTAACGTTTTTCTAAAATAAGGTCTTTCTAAAATGTGATCATATTAATAGCAACAGAAAACAGAATTGGCATACCAGTACTATTTTTTGTTGAATTACCCCTGCTTGTTTCCATTATTTATTATTTATATTAACTTTTTTGGGCAATGTATTTCATTAATACAGATCATTAATTKACTTTTTATCTTTAACTATTTATATTTACAGTTAATGTTGTGGAACAGCTGTAAAACAAGTAATTTTCTGTTATCACATTACAACAACTAGAAACAGTCAGCAGGTCATCATGTTACAGAGAAACCAAGCGGGAAGTTGTCCTGAAGGCTCAGTAGTCCTGTATTGGAAAACTGACCAGGAAGTGTGTTAAAGCCTTGACCCATTCTCAAACATTCTGTAAAATGAAACATAAATGTCCTTATCGTAAGGCTCATCATGTCCGTGATAATACATTTGTTAGAGCTGATCGATTAAATTGATTATATAAACTTTTGCTTGTTGATGGATCAGTTTTTTGTCTCAGAATTGATTCATACTTTTTAATTTCTTAAAAAACTTAAAACTTAGAATCGTGAAGTTTGCATGTGCTTGGTGGGTTTCCTCAGGGTGCTCTGGTTTCCTCCCATAGTCCAAAGATTAAGTTTTTTATAGTTCCCAAATTGCCTATAGTTTTGTGTGCCCTCTGATGTATTGGCACGCTGCCTCGTGCCAAGTCTCCTGGGAAAGGCCTCTAGGTTTCCCCTGTATACAGGACAAAGTGGTATAGACGATCAGTAAGTGAGTGAGTAAATGGCCTAAAAGTAAAATGGCCTAAAATCAACAGACTCTTTAAAAATATATCACAAATTTAGCAGAAAATACAAATCGAACATATTCCCTGTAAATACTCACGTTTTGGAAGAGTACTGATTTTTGAATTTTGAGTTTATGAGTGGTTGGTGAAATACTGCCACCTTCACAGCAAGCATTACTCTCAAAGCTGCTGTGGGAGAAAAATAATCAGGATTTTTCGCCCAATCAGCTTTACAATTCAACAGTGGAGTGGTATAACAAAGAATGTTAAATAGGAGGTGTGTTAAAAAATGTTAAACACAGGAAATAAACTAGGAGGAAATTTAGATTAGTCCATGAGGACTTCACACTAACTCACCTCCATGTCTTTGACCCAACAGGTTACCTTGGTTACACAAGTGGCTTCTCTCTTAGTTGCATGGTTTTCTTCCTCATTTCGGTACGTACAGTAGATACCCAGTTCCTCTCAGCAGATATGTATGTATGTATGTATTGCATGTGTCCATTAGATTTTTGTTAGAACAAGTAACATTAATATGAATTAACATGTTATTATTGAGTAATTAAACCATTTAGAACTCTGGGTGGTTATTATAGAATTTAAAAGAACGTGGTATAATTCCACTACACACAGCATCACATACATTATTTTGCCATTATGTCACAGTCCCTGCTGTGGTAAGAATTCAACATCCAGATAATATCTAGTTCCATCCTTTGGTGGAAACTTCTAAAAAATGTACAAAATCATATCTAAACATTAAAATGTAAAGACCCTGAATACCACTTTCCAGGTGCACCTTGAACAAAACATATATTTCTTCTCTCTCACTTAAGGTAATCTATAAGAGATTCTACATCCTTTGCCCATTCGAGGAGTTCTTGGCTAATAACACGGACGTCCATGTGCTCTCAACTGATTTGCCATTGACTGACACTCACCATGATGAACATGTGGTGGACGATACACACTGCTCCCCCCGTATGTTCACAATAAACTCTCAGGTACTGTTTGTTTTTATGGAGAGGCACTTTGATGACAGGAAAACCTGACTGTCCTTTGTAATTCGTATATGGGACGGGACAAGCAAGTGATCGCGTATTGTTTTACCCTTGTCCTAGACGGCATACACCATCCCTATTCTTGCCTTTGCCTTTGTTTGTCACCCTGAAGTGCTGCCCATCTACACTGAGCTACGCAAGTAAGTTCTATATTTATCTAGCAATCAATGGAGAATCGTGATTGAACTCACAACCATCTGATTAGTAGAGTAAAGCCTTGATCACTGAGCCCCAACCGCACATCTGTCATATATGCCATGAGTCATATTAGTTAGTATAAAATCAATTAGACTTTTTGTTGATGTATTCACCTTTAGTGCTTTATTAAATTTTTTCCCCAGTACCATTAACACACCTCTCTTGGATCATGGTCAATACGAGCATGTTGATCGTGCAGGTTTTTAAAGTATTTGTAAAGTAATCTACATGCTGTCTATCTGATTGCAGCCCATCTAAAAAGAAAATGCAGCAGGTATCCAACCTCTCCATCTTCATTATGTACGTCATGTACTTCCTCGCTGCCCTGTTTGGTTATCTGACCTTCTATGGTAAGGCACATTTAATCTCTTTCCTCTCAGATTGTAGTGCACTATAGGCAGCTGTTATTTTGTTTTTGAAAAACCCTTATCATTAAGGGAAAATGCTGAACACATGAACTGAATATAGACCACTTAGTAAATAAAATAATTATGTTCTTATGTAATTACCTCTCACTATGTAAGAGATAACTCTTGATGGGTCCATTAATAAATAATTATCAGTGTTGAGGTGGTTTGATGTTTTGTGAAGTCTCAAAGTGTTTTAATTATTTTATATCACAGCAATTTGGCAACAATAACAATTTCTGGGGTTTTTTATTACAGAATGATTTCATGCATTTTGTAGATAATTGCATTTAATTTTGTTTGTCTTGGTCTGTGAGTGGTTCGCAAGACAAGCAAACATTTTTTATCAATTTTAACTTAAACGATATGAGTAGTACGTATACACTTTGTCTGACGAGTGTCACATGATCACAACTTAGTAAGTGGTTCCTTTCTCTCTCGCGCTGTGGGATTGTGGGTAATCATCTCCCATGCTCGGTCTCAGTTATTTTTATTAATATTTTTGGGTTGTGGAACGAATAATTGAGATTCTATTATTTCTTATTGGGAAATCCTTAGAAATACAATACAATGGGAAATGCAAGTGCTTTGGATTACAAGCATGCCTGTAATTATGCTCACAATCCAATCTTTCACTGTATATGGTACATTATGAAAATATTGTGGAACTGTTTTTTATGTAATTTAATTCAAAAAGTGAAATTGATATATTCTAGATTCATTTCCACTTATTCCAAGAACTATTCCAAGCCTTTTTGTTTTAATTTGGATGATTATGGCTTACAGCTCATGAAAATGAAAAATCCAGCTCAAGATATTAGAACATTTCCTACGATCAGTCAAAAAAGGATTAACAGTACAGAAATGTACAGCTTTTGAAAATATGTTCATTTATGCATTCAATATTTGGTTCCTTTAGTGTAGATTGCTGCATTAGTGTGGTATGGCATGGAGACGATAGGCCCGCTGAGCTTTATTGAATCCCTGGTTGCTTTGATAGCAGCCTTCAGCTAATTTGTATTAGTGGTTTGGGTGTTTTTTATATTTCTCTTGACAATACCCCGTAGACTGTATATGGGGCTCAGATCAGGGCTTTGGTTGGCCAATCAAGCACAGTAATTTAATGGTCAGCAAAAAAGTTAATGGTAATTTTGGCGCAGTAAGCAGGTCCATCTCTTTGAAGCTTGTCAGCAGAAGGAAGCATTAAGTGCTCTAAAATATCCTAGTAGATGCTGCATTGGGTTTGGACATGATAAATATACTAGATATACACAGTGGACGAAGCAATATGCAGATGATATGGCACCCCAAATCAGGGTGTCAGTTATTGTCTTTTGGACAGGTGTCAAGTCAGCAGTCTTCTCCATGTGGTTGTGTGTACTGAATTGAACCAAGAGATAAATGGTATTCATACCTTAATAATGCATACCATAAATAATAATTCACCCAAACTGGAAATGAAATATTCTAATATTTTGAAATACCAGCTTTTTATGGACTATTAGTTGTAATCCTCAAAATTAAAACAAAAAATGCTTGAAGTATTTCATGTAAAATGTAATAAATCTAAAATATATATAGTTTTATTTTATAAATTGAATTCTAGAAAAAAAATGGCGTGATACTCTATTTTTTGAGATGCACTCCTTTTATAAATGTTACATAAACACCTTTATACAGAATTCTTAACCATGTAAATGTTATAAATGTAATACTTTTTTTGTATGTTTGATCATTTATTATTAACCTTAGTCCATTAACCATGTGTAGGCGGCATTGCTATAGAAACAATARTATTTGAACACATCATGGGCATCAATATAGACCTGTGGTTTTGAACTATTCTGAGAGCCGTAGAAACATAATCATCATCCGAGCAGTAACTTTAGCAGTGTGGTCTATGCACTGTTTTTCTCCTTCTCTTGGATTTATAGCTGTTAAAGTGCTGTTCAACAGTGTCACGCTTGCTTGTGGCCAGTGTAAACATATTTTTGTTTGGTGCTTTCTTCTTGCAGAAAACGTGGAGGCAGAACTGCTGCACACCTACAGCAGGATTGACCCCTACGACACTCTGATCCTGTGCGTGAGACTAGCTGTTCTGACAGCTGTCACACTGACTGTGCCGATTGTGCTATTCCCGGTGAGTATACAGGCATTATCTTTCTCAGACTCAAATCATCAAGGCTCATCTGCATCCAAAATCTGTCTAGCACTTAGATGACGCTTTGTATATCTCGTTCCTGTTTTCTTTCTTCGTGAATGTGCACACGCCAGGTGCGCCGAGCCATTCAGCAGATGATCTTCCCTGACAAGTCATTCAGTTGGATCCGTCATATAATCATCGCCATCACCCTCCTCACCTTCATCAACATGCTTGTCATCTTCGCTCCGAACATCCTCGGCATCTTCGGAATTATCGGTAAGCCTGTCAGTCACTAAAGAAAAGGGACCTCGCATCYATATGGAGAAACAAGTTCCAGTCCGCGGAAGCTGCTAATATTATTACAGAAAGCACTGTAAACTGTATGCGGCCATGTATTCAAGCTTGTGAGCTTTTTTAAACTTCACAGTTTATGCTCATCCGCTGTCGATAGTGAAGTTAGTTTTGTTTGATCAGTCGCTGGCCTCGAGGCTGCTATAAAAATGAACTGTGTGTCAGGGATCAAAGGATTTTCCTTAGAAGGAAATTTGATATTGTATAAAAAGTGGGAACACATTGCCCTGGAACATGGATATGTATATAACTGGATAGGTTTATTTTATTTAATAGTTAAAATTGTTGTCCACTATATTTTTTTTCTATATTCTTTAATCCTGTATTTTTTAAATACTTCTGAGCCTTTGCATTTCAGATATATTTCCAAAATTCTTAATTTAATTACATTATTTCTTCCTTCATCCTTATTGATTATGATCTTGATTATATTTGTTCATGTATATTTTGCATGTGTTCATGTAAAAAAAAAAAAACAGCTTCTTATCTGTCTCCTGCTTTCTCCTCCAGGTGCTACTTCTGCTCCTTGCCTCATCTTCATCTTTCCTGCTGTTTTYTATATCCGCATTGTTTCCAAAGAAGACGAGCCTATGTCCTCCACACCTAAAATCCTGGTCAGTAGCTTTTCATACATCAGTTTAAAGCACAAGTGTTTTAAAATAAGAAGTTTAAATTACTGTGTCTTACAAAACCTAGATTACTGTGTCTTACAAAACCTAGATACTTTCTGATTTTCTACTTTTGTAAGTAATTGTAATGTGGAGTTAGAAAGCTTTGCAGATTAGCAAATGACCTCAGACAGACTTGTTTAGATAACTTGTGGCTTATCAGGGTCATAGCGGCACATGAATTTGACCGGCATGCAAAGTGATCTTCTAAGCCAAACAGTTTATGAAAATCTCTCCCTCTCTGTATCTCTATCTGTCTATTTCCCAGGCTGCGTGCTTTGCTGGTTTGGGTGTGCTGTTCATGATTATGAGTTTGGGCTTCATCATCATCGACTGGACTACAGGAAGCAGCAATTCTGGTGGTGGCCACTAGAGGACAGTTAAAGTTTATGTGTGTGAGTGTGAGCGTGAATGACTGATAAGGGGAGTGTATTAAAAACTTTACTGTTTTATAGCAGGTTGAGCGAGGCTTAACTGAAGCACATTTTGTATAGTTTGTTTGTTGGTTTGTTTTGTTTTGTTTTAGTGTAGCTTTCTGTTTCAGCACAAACCACCTGAATCAGGTAATCAACAGTTATAGACTAGTGAAGGGAAAATAGAAACGATTCTTTTAGTGGATGAGAGCGTAGTTTAGACCTTTTGGGGTTCAGGGTGAAGTAGATTCCCGAGGTTAGAGAGAAAAACTAGCAGGTTATTTGCCTCGAGTTGCTATTTGAGAGAATTTGCAACTTGTCATGGCTCTGAACTTTCGGGCTTCAGTCTCAGTTAAATCAGTGTTATCTATTTTAAGACATCCTCACCTTTCTTTTATAATTATTTACTTTTGTTTTTATTCATGCTTTCTCCATCTGCCTTTAGATATAAAGGTAGCTCTGTATAGAATAAAACTTTGTAATGCCACTTACAGTAGCATACATGTTAATAATGATAATAATAATCCAGATCTGTTTCTGTTGTGTTATTATAAAAATATGAATAATAATAATAATACAACAGAAACCGATCTGGATAAAATTAAAATCACATGTTGGAAGCTGCAGGCTGTTTTCCAAGAGACGGGATAATAATTTGTAGTAGCTTTGGCTCTGATCGTAGTGATCTTTTTAAGCATTCCTTTCCTTCCTGTGCTCAAGTACCGGCATTGAATAGAAAAGGAGTGTATGCATGTGTGTTTATATAGACCAGTATCAGCTGCTGTTAGAGAACCAGGTCCATGGTGCTAAATTCATCTTAAATATATTACAGTGGAACTTGTACTTTTCTTCAAAATGTACAAAAGTTCCTTGTGTATCTGTAAAGTGCACAATATGCGGTGACAGATTGGAGATTGACACAAACAATAAGTTAAGAAATATTTATTATGATGTATGAAATGTTTTTTAAGTCTAAGGATGAGTTTTTGAAGCACAAAAGTGTGTAGATTGTATTTAACCATATAATCWGGTTCAATATTCAAATGAAAGAAATGAATTATGCAGAAGGTTTAAGAGAAGGTATCTTGTAAATATTGACAGCTAAACGTGTGAAGATCATAAGTAATACTCTATACTATACTCTTGTATTTGGGCCGAATAAGACATGTAGTAGGAATAATCTGTGTATTTTATATGGATTAAACGAAAACCTCCCCTCCTCTTCACTTCYAATACCTGTGCTGTTTTTGTAGTTTTTAATGTGACTTGTGCCTTTTTTAATGTGACTTGTACCTTTCTCAGTGAAGGATATCCTTTGAATGTTACATGATTTAGTGGTACAGTAGTTGTGTAACCTGATTTGAAATGTACTTCATGTCTTTGAGAAATTTCTTTCTTTTTAACATCAGTTACTCTTCACTCATCTTCACTTGTCTAATATCCGTCGGTGTGCCGTTCAAAGGGGTTCTGTTTAAACCTGTGTGTGAAAATCATGACTTAAATCAAGTTTAGATGTAAAAGCTTTATACATTATTATATATAGTGTTGGAAATGAAGACGAATAGCTTCACTTTGTCCAACACCAAGAACAATCCAGGGGTGACAAACTGACATCTGWTGTTCATAATTGTTTCTATTCTGACTTGAAATCTTTAACAACTTTAGCCTGTTTCACTGAAAACATCATTCAAAGATTAGTGCAAGCTATTTAAAGATTATCGTCACAAACAGGGTGATCAAAACTATGCTAGAAAAAAAAATGGCTGTGGCTGTATTTTCACAAAGTGATATATTGTAAAATTGGTTGAGTGGTATTATTTCTTATATATAATTATAGTATGGGTTTTCAACATAAGAGGRAAATTGCAAGGAGGAATTTAAATACATTGAGGAAAGGCACTCATTAAAAAATAATACAGTTGTGATATGAAGTGTATAAKATAATAATAAATGACCAGGATAATTTGATCGCCTGATATTTTGAATCCAATAATACATTTACAAACTACTTTTGTTTTTAGGTGTAGAGTGGGGTAGTGGTTCCCAAAACAGCTCCTGAGTATTGACATTGTACTTTATATAGTAAAAGTGATTTACAGATGAGGCATAATTTACAATTATATTTATTCACCAGAACAGAGTTTATGGAAACAGTATATTTTTGRCTGATTTACATCATTACTTTTTTATGTAATAGTGAAAGACTATGTGGCTACTCAGTGCAAGAAGTTAGTGATTGTCGAAGCAACTTTATCTGAAATTTCTAATATATATCTACAATAAACCAAATATAAGGTCAGTAATCTCATTTCTAATTTACAAATTTTTAAACGCAGATTTATTKTTTATTAGAGATTATTTGGCTTCTTTCAAGAAATAAATGCTTCAAACTAGCAAAACCATCKGCCAGTAGAGCAAGACGTTTCAGCTTAGAATTAGTGAATTAGAAATAGACCTACTGATCGTACAGTATGGTTGTAATATCTGGATATTTTCACTTGCTATTTGACCTGTTTTATCTTTTCCTTTGGTTGTTTGTCTATACATTAAAAATCCAAGCTCATACCAAAGGGTTTTAGCATCCAGAGTATAACTGTGTCAGAAAGCCACTCTACAGTTATCCCATTGTTACTTATGGTTATGGTAAATGCCATGAATGCAGGATTATTGCCTTTTTGTGACTACTACAGCTTTTGTGTGGTGATAATGCACAAATGTAAACACACCTTCTGTCTATGCCTKTCTAGCTTGTATAGTGTAAATAGCAGAACTGGTTTTAGTTTAACAATAAAGAAAATATTTAGTTGTTTCTAGCTCATGACTGTTTTTTTTTTCATATATAGTTTTTGTTTTTTTTTCTTTTTTGGAAGCATTTGCTATTTTTCTACTGCGATTTATGAGAGACACATGAAATTGCTAGTTTAGTATACAAAATCTTGGACCATTATGTGCAAGGGGGCTGAAAATGACCCGGGTATTTTCTTATGCAATCTGTAGAGTCCTTAAACAAAGTCACACACTGATTGCATGCTGTAGTATTTGATTTGAAAAAAAAAAAAAATACTGTCAGTCGCCCTCGTTATTCTGGAAACTTTTCCTTTTGAATCCGACAGGATCTTGGTGGGTATCTGGTATTTATAGAAACACAGTTACATATATAAGTAATATTCTGTTTCACACAGCTTCTGTTGATGAGCAGCGATTTTGGTAGGGCTGGAAAACATAACCTTAAACAAAATCTTACTTTACTTACATGGTAAATTGTGTGTGTGTGTGTGTGTGTGTATACAAGTTTTTAGAGTAATCCTGTAATAGCCAATTGAAAGTTGACAACACTAAATCTTCCAGAATATTGTCATGCAGCTAATTTTAGGTGCTTTGTGACATAMCTTTGTTCGACTATATTTGATACTGCAGGTGTGTTTTCCATTTCTAGCAAGGCTCACACAGAAGATGTAATGCCATTAACCAGTGTTACGACATAATTTCCAACCCAACTACATCTCAAAATAACAATCAAAAGACCAGAAACTATCACTTAATGTCTTGTCATTGGAAAAAGTGAACACATTTACATTGGCTGTATTTAGCACTGTTGTTTCTGTTGCTCCTCCTACACTAAAAATGTAAATAGATCAAGCAGAGGGCAGTATAGTCCCTGCCTCTGTGGAATAACAAATCTATGGAAGCTAAAATGATAAGAGATCAAGGGTATGCGAACACATCATTTTGCAGCGTCKAACAAGGGAAACCAAAAACACATTAGTTTATAGCTGCCAAAAAATATTCATCACTCAAAAGAGGTAATTACTATTTCAAAATAATTAAAAAATCAAGTTGTAAATAAGGACACAATTGCTGAATGGTTAATCCTGTGGATCAGCCACAACTTAATTTCACCTTTCTAACTACCAAGTGCAGCGAATATCATCTGAATAATATACTACAATCTCATGAATAACTCACCCACATCCAACTGCCTGAAAAGGTTTGTAGATTGGCACACTCATGACACTGGGTGAGGTGATGTTAACCTTGCAGAACCCAGAGCTGTTGCATGGTGACATCGAAGGTAACAGCAGTGCAGATTTTTTGGAGTGTCGTGCCACTAAGGAATGGCCATAAGTATGAGATTGTCTTCACAGTAGAGTGTAGSTATCTGGTCCCTGTAGGCTAAGATAATTATATCAATTATCCAGTAAGCCAGTTTTCATTTAGTCATGCGAGCTTGGGCCTTACATCTATAGTAGATTAACAGCTGGATTTATCACCGACATCTGATCCAACTTGTACTGCAAGGCACATAATGGGCATACCAAGGAATGCTTAGCAGGTTCACCAGCTCGTGGCTAAATGACTGGTCAAAAAAAATGCATGGACATAACTATGGAAAAAACCCTTGGACAACAATAGGATACTTCAGCGTTATCATGTTACCAGTGCCTTTAAGATGAGCTCATCGATGGGGTATGCAGTTCTACTCCTTTTGCCGACCAGTTTACCATCCTGTCTGAGCTTATGGGGGAGGTTGAAAGAGACCTGTATAATGGTGGGATAACACATCAGTTGCACATCACACATCATGTTGACTATGAAGATGTTTAACATAAATGGGTTTACCAACAGTTCCTGCATTAGAGAAGTGATTTTCAACCCTAATACCGGAGGAACCCCCCCCTATCCTGCACATTCCTGCTCTATCACCCACTTCAGCTGAGAAAGACTTTGTTATTTTTAGTTGATTAGTTATTTCAGATGAGCTGAGAAAACATTAAAATGTGGAGCAATTGAGGACCAGAGTTAAGAATCATTGCCTTAKACCAGACCAGGGCCATGTAGTATGGTCTTTTCAGTTGTGGCTCAGCATGCCCATAAAGGGGGCCAAAGCAATGGTGCAGGTAACACAGCAAAGGTTGTCTTTCAGTCCACTGGGTACAAAGATCTATTCAGAGATGAAGCTTGCAAAGGKTTCTGACCACAAGTCAGAGTAACAATTACAACCAAGCAGGACTCTGTGGTGATTGCTGAATTCTSTGTGTAGAATCGGTAGTAGGTGCAGAAATGTGTACTTGACACAGAAATGGACAAATAATTCTTGATCCAGAGGACTATCCAGCTCCCCGAGAAGAACCATATCTGACAAGTGAATGTGGCAATGGCAGTAAAGTCCATACTGTATGTGCACTGACAAACTTTTTCCAAATCTGGAACACCATGTCTACAGGACCCACGTTTTCAGGCATCTTGACAGCATGTCCAATGTACCACTGTGCTATCACATCAAATGAGTTACTCTTTGTGAAACGTGAGTGGGAATGCCCACCATATGATCATTTTTTGCATGGTGTCATATGATCTGATGTTGCCATGTTGAATAATGTATTTGACTATCACCCCATTATCTAAAGAGTACCCACATGTCCAGCAAATTGATGTGTACTTTTTTTTTACACTGGGCCTTCTGGGTCTATGAGACATCTCCATACACCTACAGTAGGTACCCATGGTGACAATCWCCTTCTGATAAGCACTCTGTCATGATGACCACTTTCACGAGAAACAAAAACTTGTATCTCTTGTAAAGTAGTTCTTGTGCCATTGTCAGAGAGACAAGGCTGCATCTCTACTGTACCTGTAATATTTGGAGATTATTTGCAGACTGATGACCATTTTCATTTCTGAAATTTCTGCTTTGTGAAACTTGTGGCCACTGACCCAAAGAGCAACTCTGACACGCAGGGTAGGTTTCACAGTGGTTACAAGATTTACAAATGTCCAGGAGCACAGTATGTGCCAACCACATTTGGCACGGTCAGGTTGGCAGAGAGACAATCTATGTCCTCACCCAGGAGTCCCACTGGAATGAACAAGATTTTGAGCTGCTCCCTCACAGAGGAATTAAAAGCCGCAGTAAAATGCAAGCAGCAAAATKTCTAACAAATTCTGTGWTCACACCATATATAGAGGACYACACTTTCTTAGWCCTCATATAAGAAGTATTTACATTGTGGCACTTTGAAATGTTTCATGACTGGTGCCACGCAGAAGAGCTATGTGAAGTGTTATGAATCAGCATGCAGTACGATTTGGGTTACCACAATTTTAAGGTTGTCTGTCATGGCTTCCTTATAACCTGTCAGAGGTACATGTACAGCTGGTAGAGGCCAATTCAGATTTATTTTTGGACGCTGCTCAAGCCAGAGTTAAACATCCAGGACCAGCTGTTTGTTTACTGCTAGACTGGTCTCCCAGATGTAACCAAAGACAGATGAGGTACAGATCTCATCTCTAAAATGCCAATCAGCAGTCACAGCTGGTGTTCATGCATGGACATTGGCTGCAGCCCAACTTGTAGCTACTCAAAGCTGATGATTTGTATTGGGGAGCTTGGTAGCTAACCACAGTAAAGGACACTGTGGTATATTAAGGAAGCAATGGTGGCGCTAGGGATTTTTTGCCATCTTCTAGGTCCACTTTCTCTTTAGAATGCAATGATCGTTGCAGACAAATAAAAAAGTTGTTCTAATTGATGGGAATAGTTTCTGTCGAGATGGCAATGCTCCATCAGCAGGGAAAGATATCCAATCTGATGCATATGGCAGTGATGTAAATCACATGCTATGGCCTTTGTAATTACCAGATCTCAACCCGACTGATAGCAGAAAACTGATCAATATTTTAGACAATACTCTCCACCGTCATCAAATCACAAATCTTTTGGATATATATTGTTTATCCGTCTAGAACTATTCCAGAGGCTTATACTATCATGGTGCAATGAAGCTGTTCTTGCTGCTTGAGGTGAAAAAAGGAGAAGGCAATAAGAGAAGTGAAAAATGTATGCTGCCTTTGTAGCCAAAAACAGTAGAAAAGGCTTGGTGTAAAAATAATGCTTCCTGTCGGGAATTTCATTAGAACTGAACTCATATTTCTAATGAAATAAATCTATCTGGATTGTCATGGACACTAACCATCACATTCAGCTTTGTATTACATCTATTAACCCATTCACATCCTGCATTCATTATAATTAAAGTCACACGATTCAGGAAATTTTATTCATTAAAATGCATAAGTTTAGATAAACTTCAACGAAATCAGTGTGAAATCAGTGTGGGTAAACTATCAAAATTAGGCTTTACTCTTTGATGTATTTGTATCATTTTGAGATCCTGGCAGCAGTGATTCAAAAACTAGACTACGACATGGCAAAAGTGTAATTAATAGTAGATTAACAATTAATTAAGTGTAATTAATTGTTTTTTAATGTAAATTATCTGCTTATGAATATGGGAAATACTGAAGATTTATAAACACTAATTAGGCCAAAATCTAAACATGCAGTCAGGTCCACAAATTTTGGTCCAATGCAGTTTTTCAGCATTTGGCCTTTGTACACCAACACACTTGCTTTGGATCATGAGATATTGTTTTCTTTCTCCATACTTTTCTCTTTCCATCATTCTAGTACAACTTATTCTTGGTTTCATCAGTTTAAAGAATCTGGCAATGTATAATGTGCCCTTTTTGTTCTTAAATGTTAACGAAGGTTTGCATCCTATTGTGAAGCGTCTGTATTTACTTGATAAAGTCATATCTTGACTGTAGACAATGACATGCCTACCTCCTGAAGACTGTTCCTGACTTGGMTGGATATTGTGAATGGGTTCCTCACCATGGACAGATTTCAGGCATCATTTCAGCCGATTTTAGTTGTCTTCCGTGTTCTCCAGGGCCTTATACTGTTGCTGAGCTTGCAGTTAATTCTTTTTTATTTAAGGATGTTTTAAACTATCGCATTGGCCATGTTTTTTTTTTTTTTTGTCTCTCTGGTGGGAGTATTTTTTTCAGCCAAATTATGGCCTCATTCATTTGCATAGACACCTCTTTGGGTGTCATATTGAGAGGCCGTTTATCTGCTTGATTAGTCATGGAGTAAAGAGGGAACAGACCACACCTGGCCATGCAACTGCTTGTCAGATATGTGTTCCATTATATATGAGTCCCCCCAAATGGGTGTGTGTATGAAAATTGCTGTAATTCCCGAATGCCACACTTTTGTCAATGCCCTTGAATTAATGGTGAAAGACTTGGATTTGCTCACATCTTTCGTGTTTCATTTTAAATTCAGTGAGGTGGTATACAGAGGCCAAATGCTATATAAATAAATAATCTGTTCCAAAATGTATGGGCCGGACTGTACAGTAATATTTAYTYATGTACTGTGTTGAAAATATGTTGAAAATAATAACTATTCTAAAAATCATGTTTTTAACATTTAAATAATTGTGAATAAACATAAAACCAATAAAAACAACACCTAAACCAATGAAGATATGTGCATGTATGTGCACAACAAATGTGTTGTCATATTACAGAGCATATATATGGGTTTGTAACATATGCCCAGTGTGCTAATTATGCTAATTATGTCCCATCACAGTGAGGAATTATTGTACAGGTTACTGTAAGTAAGAATGACCACCAGGACAATTTCTTGATATGGTGGAGCTGAATAAATGTTTAACTGAAGGTGCCCCATTATCCTACAGGGTGTGGAGGGRATAAATTGTCTAGGATGGATAACATACTTCTTTCCATAGCCACTACAAAACTGTGTAGAGTGCACCCCAGGATAGAACAGAGTGTCTTTATCAGTTTGTTAAGCCTTTTACAAATCAGGTTCTAATGCTACTATAATGTGCTATTATGCTTAGGTGAATCTACCTCTACATTCTTGTTATATCTTTTGTGTAAATACTCTTAAAATATAGTTTTCTATTCTAAGGTCACGGGCAGTCGCCTAAGCATTTCACTACATATSRTACTGTGTATGAATGTGTGTGTGACAAATAAAATTTGAATTTGAATTTGAATTTACTACTAACACCATACATTCTGCTCGTCTGCTTCCTATACATATCCTCCATGTTGCTCTCCAGTCCAGTAAAGCATTATCAACAAGATATCTGTGGGTATCTCAACAAACTCAGACACTTCCTCTGGTTCCTCTGACACTTCTCAAAAAGTCATTCTCTGTGCATTATTCCTCCATTCTTTCCCTGAAACATCTAACCATCATTGGAGAATTTTTGCAGGTGAAAGGTATCCGACTTGTACTGAAAGACAGGAGTTGTAAGAGTAAAGAGGAATGGGGAATGCACAGYTCACTGTGGTGCTCTGTGATGTGATGCTTGGTGACCACTCGCACAGTTAGCTCCTAAGCTTTACTCACTGAGGCCTGTGTGAGATAGTCTGTGTCTGTGACTCAGGGGATCATGAATGTGCTGAACTGCGTCCTACACGTCTCGATTAGTAGGAGCGATTAGACGATGCWGAAAAAATAAGGTTTTATAATAAATTGCATGGTAAATCGCAGTTTTCATACACGTGAGGGCGCCAGAAATTCACTTTACTTCCAGGTCAGCGCGTTTTCTTTTCTTGGACAGCATTTCTTGGCCTGTTTGTTGCCTCTTGCAACATTTGAATCCTCTGCAGTGTTTTTTTTAAATATATTTTAAAATGTTTTTTTGTAACCTCTCATTTGTGTTCTGCAACTGTGCTTGTCTGCTCACGCAGTGTTGCAGACTGTCAAGCGCATGCGCAGTAGCGTTGCTCGGCGCTTTGAGGTTTTTGCGGGCTCGCGCTCTGTTCATTCCGCTTATATAAAGTTGATAGGCGCTACGGGCGTGGCCGCGCTGAACCATAGGTTTATGAGGGCTTTCCTCCCCTCTCTCGTTCTCTCCTTCGTCAGGTTACGCGTGCGCTGTGATGTTGAGTGTTTAATGTGGGGTGGATAGGATAACTGGGAGGAGGGAGGCAGAATTCCGCCTGAGCAGTGTTTGTGCGTGTTGACTGTGCGCTCCTCGGTGTGTGAGTACACGCGCTGCATCAAGCTAACGTCTGAATGTAACTGTCGCAGGCGTTGAAGGCATTCGCGCGCGAGACTATCGATCTGTCGTGAAAGTGCCTAGCGGCAACTTTGAGTGAAGGGCTTCCTGCCTGCTGGTGTGTGAGAGTGTGTGGATTTCTAATGTCATTCGGTTGATGGAGCGTCGCAGGCCTCCTGTTTGCCGTTTGCCGAGTGCAACTTTTTAAATTCGCAACATTATAATATTGCGTTCGTCCGTCGCGTGCGCCTTCTACAACATTTCCGTTTCTGTTGAGTAACTGCGCTCGAGCCGCACGCTTCTCCTGCTCACCACTTCGGCGGCTCGACATTCCGGCGCTTTTTTTTWATTTCTAATATTGTTTTCTGGCTTTTAAAAGCGTGGTCGGGCATCGAGCTGGTAGTTTACTCGGAGCCATGGGCTGTACGGTGAGCGCCGAGGACAAGGCGGCCGCCGAGAGGTCGAAAATGATCGACAAAAACCTCCGTGAAGATGGCGAGAAAGCGGCGAGAGAGGTGAAACTGCTTCTGCTCGGTAAGTCCTGGCACGCGACGCCGGTTTTTTTATTATTAATATTGGAGGGGTCAGAAATGGTGGTGGGGTGGCGGTAAAAAAAAAAAAAAAATGGGGAAAAAAAGCTGAGTTTAACATTCTTCACTTCCGGTTGGGAATTCACACCAACGGTATTTCGTTAAAACTTAATTCACACCTACAGTGTTTATAAATCTTGTTCGACCCTGACAGGCCTATACAGTTGATCCAGCACTTAATATACTTCCTGCTGTGGAAGGCTCAGAAGAACTGCTGTTTTTATTCTCTGACGTAAAACCAGCTTTTCTGAGAAACACCTGAATCGGTTTCTTTTCACACAGTGCTGTTCACTGTCAAAACAAGTTCAGAAACGATTACACACTCGCACGCCATTTATTTTTTTTGACCGGCTGTTCGTGTTTAAATGACCATGAGAGCACACAAGTCACGAGTCGACCTGGAACTAATAAGGCCTCCCATGTAGCTATCAAACACWCTGCTGTCATTAACAAGGCAAGTAAGTAGTAGTGCTGCATGAAAGAGCAGCACCCCTCCCTTCCTCTCTTTCTCTCAAACACACATGCTGCATGCATGTGACAGGAAACCCACAGCAGAACCTTTACGCTCTCTTCATATACTCTGCTTGTTGTAGAACATACCTGATCATGTCCACGTCAAAATCCCATTAAAAAWTTTTTTTTTAAGGGGTAGAAAAAAATTTGACTAGATTTTTCTTTTAGTAAGTATACTCTGAAGAAAAACTTCTGAAATCTCCCCTACGTGGTCAATAATTTACTTTTATGGTTGTTCATGAGGCTCTTATGATGTCAGATTATTATTTTTATCCTTCCCATCTTTACAAAGTCATTGCCAAACCAGCTAGCTAGCTTGCTTGCTTTTCCAGACTCGTTTTCTGTGCGCTATTTTTCATACCTTGTCATTATATCATGATCATGGACCATGCTGTGGTGACATGGTCTTAGCCAGACAGGAGGTGGTAAAGGCAAGGAACCCTACCGGGGTGGAAATAACTGGCTGTGAAATCCCACAAACTCTCTACTGAACCCATGCAGAGCATTAGCCTAAATGAATTTTTAGCTGAACTCAAGACTTGAGGTCCTCGTTTGGACACTTCCTTAAAGTGTTGCTGTTGTTTCTTGCACAGTCCATTGTTGAGTCTGTTTTGTGCAAATGTAGAGCCTGTAAACTAGCGAATATGGCGGATCAGGAGTCCAAGAGTAGAAAACCCTGGTTATTTATTGACCTTCAGGTAGGCGTGATCTTCAGATATGGAACGTAGTTTTTAGCCCTGCAGCAGAGCCTCTATGAAAAACACGGGTATGACAAAACATGACTAAATCGTCTGCACTGTCAAGACTGCAGTACCGCTCAAGTTGGATCACTGGGTGTACTGCAGTGTGTAAAATTATA
The DNA here is from genome assembly GCA_003987875.1 of Clarias batrachus. Classification (NCBI taxonomy): domain Eukaryota; kingdom Metazoa; phylum Chordata; class Actinopteri; order Siluriformes; family Clariidae; genus Clarias; species Clarias batrachus. The sequence continues at coordinate 56,703 of QMIH01001760.1, read as the reverse complement.
CACCGGTGCACTCTCATTTTAACTTTAGGTTGCTTGTGTTGGTATGTCTTTGCTAGTGAGCATCATATACGACTACAGAATGCTATGAAGGGGGGAAAAAAGATTGCTGAGGTGACTGAGTTATAGATCAGACAGCAAAGAAACTTTAGTCTAGAACAGAGGGGCCAAAGAAACCTAATGATTGATGAGCTGTGTAGTCGGAAGGGAGATTTATTTTGATCACAACTCCATATTATATGGAAGATTGTGTCTTATTGATGGATGACGCAACCTGATTGGATTGGTTTAGCCAGAGCCAAACACCTGACCTGCGCACCAGTCCTAATCAGTTTTCACATTAATGCATGGCACCATAAATTCTGCAAGCTGTGTTGGTGGTAGTTTAGTGTAAAGAAACCTCTAATGTTGACAGTGCTGGATATCGTTGCTTAAACATCATGGGTAATGTTTTTATTCAGTAAAAGGTGTATACTTGAAAATGAAAGTAAAAGCTATTTACTCCCAGCTGTATCAAAATGCTTGGTGTGTTATAGTTTAGTCAAAACGCTCTTCTAAATACATTTATTGCCACCCTGCAATCAGTCATGGATCATAAAAATGTCCCTGACTCCCTGGTTGGTGTGGTGTAAGCACGATTTGTGTAACTTAGGAGTTTAAGTCGTGCAATTGTATAACATTGCAACATTGAATCCAAAAGATGACCTAATCATCCATGATCAGTCCAAGAGAGCATTACTACTTTGGTGGAAAGCATGGCCAATGGACAGTTATTGGATTTGCCAGCAAGTGATTTCAATGACCTTATAAATATTGTAGGTAAAAAGAATTGCAGTGTATAATGTGGACAAAATTGTGTAAGTGTAAAGGTAAAATAATGTATGTAGAAACACTGCAATGGTGAATTGCATTGTTTAGTAGTTGATGCGTAGGATTTATCACGATTTTATATATATATATATATGACTGCAGAGACGGGGAAAATAAACTATTTTCTCTTGGGAGTATCACATGTTTGTAAGAGTAATTGTCAATCCGGGATGCATTCCTACCTTGTGTTCAGAGGACAGGAAGGCAAGTGAATTAATTTCCTTCTGAAAAAAAAAAAGAGCAAGACATTATACAGGATCATGAGAATAATACCTCTTCAAACTTTCTTTTGCACTGGTTGTAAACTTTTAGGCATCGCAGTTATTTTAAATTAGATCAAAGTTGATTTGAACCTGTGCTTTTTCTTGTGTGTGTGTGTTTTTTTTTTTTTCTCTTTTTTTTTCTCACAGACTGGCTCTGTGTTGTGTAATAAGACGGCTTGCTGCAGCAATCCATGAGACTGCATTCAAATCTTCACACACGCGTCTTAAACGTTTCCACATGTTTGTTTTGAAAACGTTTTTTTTTWAATGTTTGTCTTGTCTACAGTGCATGTGATGCTTTGATGGATGAATAATAATAAAATAAGGAACAGAAGTATTATAACATCCAGCAAAAGCTTTACTGACTGTCAGCTCAGTGTTTCAGCCTGTAGCCTTACTGTAGCAGTGTGCACACACACAGACACACACACACACGCACACACTCTCTCGAGCATCTGATCAAATTAAACTGCTGGAGTTTAAACGGTGTCACCACTTTGATGTTTGTCAGCAGGTTGCTTAAAAATGTCACTGGATTAATGAAGTCTGATCACAGTGACAGCATTTTTTCAATTAGTAATCTAGTACAGATAGTTGCGTGTTATATGTAATTAACCAGCAAGTGATGACGCAAATCAATAAACATGGTGTGAAGTGGACTCCACCGTAAAGTTTTAATGGAGTTGTATTGAGTGTTTAATGGTGAATGTGTCCTCTGTTTATGTGCTGCAAAAATACCTGCTTTTACACATGTTCAGTGTGATAACCACACTCTCCCAGTCCCGATTCACGCTATGACAGTCCAGCTTTCCTCAAAATTCTGTTTTCTTACTGAATTTACATGGACGAGTCGCTTAAAAACCCAATACAGTATAATCCTGTTATAATGAACTCTCGCTTATAACGGAATCTCGGGTATAATGGGCTAGGTCTGCAGGTCTGTCCCAATCGTACACCCACATAAATGTGCAAAAAATTGGACTGTGCTGGATATGAGACATTCACTTAAACAAGATTAATAATTATCTCCCTGTTGCTTCTGACAGGTGTAATGTTATTCAGTTATAATGGAAATCTAGCACTGTCCTGCTGTTCCTTTGCACCGATTAGATGGACTGATTAACAGATGACCGTCACGGTTTGTAAATATGACAACACACCAGCACAGTTGGAACGCTACTGTGTTGCCAATGATGTCGGGCCTCTGCTTGGGTTCAAAATGGCATCCATTAACTAGTTTGCCTATGCTCCTTGTTAACTACTTTCCTTGGACATGAGGACGACAGTGTGTGCGCTGTTCTGTGTAAAATTAACTGCAAGATTTTCTGTAAAGTGCCCGAACTCTCACTATTCAGGTAAATTTGAGATACTTGTATAGGCAGGTATTGACTTGCCATACATGCCAGAATGCAAAATCACTCATGGAGCCCTTGTAGGCATTTCCTTGTTTGTGGCATGAACAATTCTAACTTAACTGCACTTCGGATATAACAGACAACCCTAGCCTAAGTTGGTCTTAATCGTACTGTAGCATGGTATGAAGCAGAGATGCCTAGTAGGGGTGGGAATCACCAGGTACCGCCTGCTGTGATTTTACGATAACTAGATGTCAGTTTGATTTTTATTGCGATTCTATGTGCCTCAATTTTATAAAATACCCTTATTTGATAAGATTTTGTTTTCGTTTCAGATTTTGGTACAATTCAACGAACTTGGCAAACACTTTCTTCTACCACACAGGATGCTTTGCTGCCAATGAGTAAATAGATTAGAGCGTGCCACCTCGAGGATTATAGAGAAAATGCACCATTTTACTTGGGTAACCTCAAATGCAAAAATAAGTTAAAGATCACATAAAAAAATTATTGAGTCCAAAGTTTTGAATTCAGTTTGGCAATACACGAGTAGCCACAAACAATTAGTGACATCACTATCACTAATGCCTAGTTTGAATGCCGCCAGTTATTAGGTATTAAAATCCCAATGTGCATGTGAAGTCAAATGCATCTTAAGTGTATGTAAATAGAAATTGACATAACTAATCTTCCCGCTGATGTTTAATAGTTCGACGGATGACTGATTTATTAAAGTTTTTCAATATCCGTTTCAGGATAAAGTGATTTCAGCCAAGCCCATCAGTAATTGACCTTCGTCCCTCCTAATATCTCTGAGGTGCTGTTTTTAACCCGCCCCAACGGCTATTGTTAAAGTGGCCTCTAAAAGCTCAGTGTAGGACGAGCAATTGAAGGAGGACGAGTCGTCACTGATAAGAGAGCAGTCCAGTATTTTACCCTGCTGGAGTTCCTCTCAAGAAATACTGTAGGTCACTGAGTTAATGTGTGCGTGTCCCTGAGAAAGACGCATAAGCTTTGTTTTTAGCTGTCTACAGGAACATGCCCACACACTGCCAGCAAAGTGTTGTTTCTCAAAACAGTTGTGTCAAGGTTATGACCCAAGACTGGAGGAACCGTTTGTTTGAAACGAAGCCTCTTCCATTTCATGCCAAACTTGTTCCACTACATAACGCTGACTTTAAGTTAGAGCAGGACAATATAATGTCAAGATCATGATGGATTCTCACAGTAATTATCTCTGTTGTATCTGGGTTCCAAAAAATCTTTTCAGTTATTATTTTTAAACAGTTACAAGTGTTTTTTTTTTTTTTTTTTTTAATTAAAGATTTGGCTACAACAATTTAAGTGATGCATTTTATTGTAATTTTTTAAAAATCCTTTTAGTAATTACTTTTTTTTTTTTTTTTAAACAATGCAACATTACTGGTTTTCTCTCCGTTTGTAGCAAACATAAATATTGTGGTGTATTTTTGGAAAGCTTTTGATTATCATTGTCCAGCCCTAGTCAAGAGTTACAGTAAAAAAAAATAAATAAAAGGAAGGAATAGCAGTTGGGTCAAATTTATTTCTTATTTATTTATTTTTGCTCAGAGAACATGTCAGTGCTGAAGTGGCGCGAGCAGAGTCCTAACCCTTGTGACTGATTTTTACCTTTTTTTTTTTTTTTGTTCCCTCCTTTTTAATGCTTCAGCAGATCTTCTGAAAGCATGACCTCAAGATGTAGTTTCGGTACCATCTTCAGTCAAAGCACTTAACATTACAAGCTTAAACTTTCTGTTGCAGTTTGACTACTGTGCAACATCGACTCAGTTATTCGAAAAGGAAAAAGGAGCGGTCTGTACACACAGCTCCTCTTGCAGTATGTTGCAGTATGTTGCAGTATAATTGCACATATTCACGTGTGAACTTCCTTTTAATTCCTTTCCTCACAGACTTGATTTTTTTTTCTCCTTTCATAAGGATGTCTCTCATTGTAAATTCAGGGTTTGATTTCCAGATGGAGTGATGAGGTCTGGGATTTAGTGCCATCTGATACACACAGCATTGTTGTATTGATGTATAACTGGAGGATCAGGTAGTGGTACTGGCTCGAAGAGCACACATTTATTTTCAATTATTTTACTGGCATACAATGTAAGGACAAGAACACAGGTAGAATCCAAGTCATTTACAGAAACTATATTATTTAGCCTGTATTTGTTTAAAATATGTCTTCAAGTGGATAAATACATTTTGAGATTCCTCCTGTAAGAACTAACATGATTTTTTACGCAAAGTGAATGACCATGTACAGAGTGAAGATATGATTGCAACCAGAATTAAAGGTATAGTTAGTGATTTTGTAGAAACATCATTAATGTGCACTTTCTGTTAAATTCCGCGAATGTGCTCCTCACGGTCTCCTAGGTATTCTATCTATGGACTGAAAAATCTCTGGTGCATGTACATAGCCCAGGGCTCTGTAAATGGGAAATAAACAATATGGTGCAGACCGCACCACACATTTGTTCCAGCAAATCAGCAAGAGGGTGTTTGTGCGCGCTTGTGCAGAGAAAAGAAATGGAAACAAATGTTTTACTGCGACAGACTGCAGAATGCCTAAACATACAGTTAAAGAATTGGTTGTCTAACAATCTCAGCAGCAATCTTATTTCCCCTCTCGTTGTTTCCAATCACTCAGCATTCAGGATCACCAGTATACTAATCACTAGTCTGATCATCCATCCATCCATCCATCCATCCATCCATCCATCCATCCATCCGTCTTTCTGATTTTTTGCCACAGTGGTCTTTCTGATTTTTATTTCTTTCTTGAACAAAATACACAAAATATTGAATTTCTCATTTGAACAGTTGATATTGAGATGTGTCTGCTGCTTCTGCTCTGTAAAGCCTTCATAACGCCTCTAATCCGAGGTGCTGTTAATTGTTGATTTCTGAGGCTGACTGTTACTTAATTCGTATGGCATTAGGTAACTATTTCATGGTTTTGAAATTTCCAGTATTGTTCTAGAATTTGGAAAATAATTATCTTAAAAACATTATTACAATATGTGTCCAGAATGGTACTTTACATTAAAAATTCTGGCTCTTTGGAAGCAAAATATCCAGAAATAAGAGAATAAATAAATAATAAAAAAAAGCAATTGGTAATATTAGTTTTGCTGCTTCACACACCGAGTAGTTCAACTAGAAATGAAGGTACGTGGGTCGTATTTGTGTATCGGGTAACATTAAATAACTGCCCGTGGATATTCAACTTACTTTCTACTTTACTAGGGCCGCTGTTGTAATTTTAATCCAGGATAGATGCAAGACTTGCTGCCTGGACATTGTTATGCTGGCTGTAAAAATATCTACATTGAGAAACCTGAGTAGTGTGGTAATATTTGAAGCAAAGGTTCATTTGGGAGTGAACCCCTGCAAAATTTAATTTTGAAAACTATGATCCAGAACTGCTTGAGACTTTCCAGTGTTACAGTAGTTTCCAGCTGGAGTTCAGCTAAAGACTCGCCGGTTTCTGTAATTTTGTAAAATGTAAAACTTTCTTTCACAAGCTTTTACTCCTATGTGTTTTGGATTCTGTGTTTGTGTGCATGCATCTTGCTTGATGACATTTTATATTAACATTGGTCATTTAGCCTAGTTACTAGTTTCCGTTGTTTTGACAGCGTTCGTCGATGAATTTGAGCGGCTGAGCTTCTGAAGTTAGGACTGTATTTGGCATTTCAGTTCAGATATCGTTCTCCAGAACTGATTTGCTATACCTTTTTATTTATTTTTTGCTGCACCTTTTTTGACCTTGAATTCAGCCCATGTTTCAGGCTTTTTCTTGTCATTTAATAATTTAATTAATGATAGGAATCAGAAATTCTGGCTCTTATGTAGGGTTGGGTATCGTTTGGGTTTTTTTTCGTTACCGGTGGCAAAATCGATACTTTTAAACTGGTACTGGTGCCAAAACGGTGCCTGAACTGATACTTGGCAAAAGCCATAAAATGATGGTGGGTGACTCAAGAATACATTTTTATTGAACAAAAAATGAAATGCTTAAAATTGAACAATATATTAAACGTTTAAGTACTAGTTGGAAAGCCATAATTATAAACAGAATCYATGTTACATTAGTATTTTACAAATCGTTTGACCATTTGTTAGCATGAATGCAAGATGTGCATTTTGCAGTTAACATTATATTAGCCTACTATTAACCTGCGTAAAGGCTGCTGACGTCATCATAATCGGTGGATTCCTTTTTGCTACGGTTGGTATGACGGGCTGGGCTCATCCACACCGAGTGCCAGCTGTTGTCCGCAAGCTGTCAAACACGGTGCATCCCTCTGCTTTTAGGTTTATTTCGTGTGCTCTCAAATGTTTCATTAGATTTGATGTGTTTCCCCCTTTACACGCGACTGCTGATTAAACATTTACTGCACGTCGTGGTGTCGGAATCCTTTCTTGTGAAATATAGCCACACTTTCGACCGTTTAGTTTTCGGCATTTTGATGAAAGTTGTTTAATTTAGCAAGTTAAGATRGCGGTAGACCACCTGCTGCAGTCAGAGCAAATGTTACGTTAGTTACTGCATTCACGCGCATCTCGGATGGTCTMATTTACTGATGATTTGTGCTTTTAAATTTTTTTTAATCTAATAAACTTTTAATCTACAAAAATAAAATGGACAGTAGCATTACTGCAACAATGTTTTGGATTTGTATTATCAAAGCTTTCCGAAGTCCGCAAGATTTTTCTAATTAAGGAAATAATTTATTTTTCCGATAATTTTACACCCCATGAATGCAGTATTTAAATTTTACTAGCGATCATGTATGTTGATGAATCTAATGCTTATTACAACTGTGTCATAGCCCCAGAGAACAAATATATTAATCGACAGTTCAGGCATTTAAGTGGCACCGAAATGAGGCATGGAAATTTGCGTTCTGTTTCGGTCCGGTACATACCGGTTATTTAGGTACCGGTGCCGTATTGGCACCGGTTTTCGGTACCCAACCCTAGTCTTAGGAAGCAAAATATCCAGAAATGTTAAAACTGTGCAGGGTTGTTGCATCCAATATAAAATGGCACTAAAAAAGATGACTGATTTTAAAAATAGTACCTGATCCTGTGACTTCTGAAGGTGTAACTGTTGGAAAGACTCGTCAAGGTGATAACGCAATTGCTCTCGGCTTTGCTTRCACACAATCGTGCTTCAGGAATGTTAGGTGACTGAAAGTACTGAGGTTTGTGTTTTGTTTTGTATAAAGTCTTCTTTATACATAATGACGACCATTAGCCACTGCATGTTTAGTCACCTTCAGTTACTGTTAATATTATTTTTAAAAACCAAAAGCTTTAAGAATTGCCAGGCTAACAGCAGCACATTTGAGTTGTAGGATAACGGTGTGTACAGGTGCAAGATGTGAAATAGTAATTATCCAATCACAGGATGTAGACCTTTTAATAATAAATGTGAAGGGGTTTAAATATTAAAGTCTTATGTTGGCATGAGCATGCTTCTTTGTGATGTCCATTAATAAAGGTAATTAACTAATGATGTTAATGACAGATCATATTTGCTTCATAAGAAAGAGTTGTGGTTAGGCTGATGTGTGACTGACGCGTTCCTGTGGGGTGCATATGTGGTCTCTCTATGTGTATGTTTTTTACATCAGCCCTGGCAACAAGGTAACCTGTTTGTTGCAGGTACTTCCCTTAGTTTGGACTTTTGTGCCTGATGTAACAGCTGTGAAAATTCTTGTTTTTGTAGTTTAAAATATTCTCAGTTAGACATTCCCTACCCTGGCCAAAAGTTATGAAACCAAACTCTCTTAAATCATTTGCCCTGGAAAAAATGGGGAAATTTAATTTCAATTACTTTTATTCTACCATGTTTAAAAAAAAACAGGCATGTATTTCTATAGAGCATCATATGGCATATGGCTCACTTTGCCCTCTCGGAGACTTTTTTATTGAGCTGTACAGAGTTTGATTTTCTCCGGTATAATTAATTCATAGCAGTGCCCTGAATAAAGCACCGGGCTAAATTAGTCCTCCAGTGTTRTCACTCCTATCATTTCCTTGACATCAGGTTAGTCAATTTCTCCAAGTCGAATTTTATTCTGCGTTTTAAAGGACAGGAGTTGAAAGTTGTTTTGGGAAACAGTTTCAAGAAGTAGTTTCAGGAAATAATTTTGAGCAACAGTTTTTAGTTGTCTTTCACATGTTCTATCATGATTGTATCATCGTGGTGTATGTGAAATGCCACAGTGGGTTCCTTTTATAAAAAAAAAAAAAAAAATTCTGCAGATAACCAAACACACAAAAAAAAAAAAAGAACCGATTGATCAAACCTTTTGAAATTTCTTACACTGGTTCAGTTACTATCAGACTTTATTTAAACATTCTTTTTCATTCATTATCATTACTTTTTCCATCCATGGAACGTTTTAAACCATATAAGCCACGATTAGTTTAGAAACGGACATGGCCCTAAACCATGAGTCATGTCTCGGTCATATTTCATATCTGTTCATATCACTAACCAATTATAATATGAATAGAGTAAGTCTCACCAGCTGATGGATGAATGGTGCTCTGTAGTGCCATTAAAGGCATGTGATTAGAAGTGAAAATTTGACATGTGTTATAACTCTACTTGACAGTTGCCGCTGTTGAGAAAGCCTGAGTTTAAGCTCTTCAATCATTACAGTAGGCATCATTATAGTCTTCCTGTAGCCTGACTGTCTATACGCTGACCAACTGCAGTACTGTAGCAGGGTTTTTTATTTATATATCAGGAGGAAACATTCAGCTTGGTGTTTATCTGCCAAGCAGTCGAATACACACTATGACCAAGATTTTGACTATTACACATGTCTGATATGTGAATAATATTACAGAGCACTTTGTGCAAGCCACTTGAGTTCCAGTTCCACACTATTCCAAGTTTTGCAAAGTATGTCTTCCTGGAGATTGCTGCGTGTACATGAGCTCTGTAATTCTGAAACCGGTGTGAGCCTTTAGGCAAGACCAAGACCTCCTATACAGTTGTGTGCTTCCAGCGATGTGATGATCGTTTTGGAAAGACCCACATTTGATTGTAATTGTCAGAAGTCCACAAAATTTTGGCCTTTTTGCACAGGTTGGAAAAAAAGTTTCATTCTGAGCATCTGGCTTTGCTTGAAATTAGACCTTCTATTTTATTTGTTCGACATCTCCGATTCATGTCATTTTTAGAAGTTGCTTTGAAACTGTTGCTTGAGCATATTCTGTGAAATTAAATCCCTTATTTTTTATTTTAGGTGACCATTACAGCTGCTGTTGCAGTCTTTAGACTGGAACTGGGTGTGTACACTAATCATCCAAAGTACTGCTTTTGGTTGGTACTAACCACTACATTCCAGGAACACCAGCACAAGACCTGTTGTTTTTAGAGATGCTCTGACCCGGTCATCTAGCCATCGCAATTTGGCTCTTGTCAGAGTTTTCCAGATCTGTATGCTTGCCCATTTTCAATACATGGAGCTTGAAAACTGACTCTTATTTGCTGCCTAATACATCCCAATGTGACCTAACCTACCAGTGGCACCTGTCAAAATTTGGGACGTTATACGCAGCAAGTCCTTGAGTGCAATATTGCTTTGATGCAACTTTTCTACAAACATCACGGCTCCCTCAACTTCCGGGCTCTTGGGCTAAATCCCAAATTTGAAAATTGAAGGCTACTTAAAATGAAAGCTAGTGGCCTAGGGTGTACATTCACTTGTTCCACACATCATCTTGCGCCCTTAATTAGATACGGATTTTTAATTCAGCGTTGTGTTAGACGACTTGGAAACGATCATTAAGGAGAGAAAGTGTTGTTTAAGATGATGACCTTATCAGATGTGTTTTTTTGCTAAAATTGCTTTGATTTGAAATTATATTGATTTTTTGGTAACCTTATGGTAACCAACGGTTAATGTTATTAATGATCATTAATGATAATATTATTAATGATCATAGAATAACTGTGATGTGGAGTCATGCTTATCCCAGTGTTGTTATTACCCATTATCATCATTCGTGGACGCATGGTTCCYGTCCAATCAGATCCCTCAGTCAGAACGAATTGTTATTTTAAATAATATATTGCAGAACAATGTCAATAAAAGCAGTTTTTATTACTCAATGTTATTTATTTATTTTATTTTATTTAGCTTTAAAGCATGTCTTGAGTACACCCACATTTTTTCCAACAATAAGATGGGGTGTGTTGAAACCACATGGTGTTCAGACAGTCTCGGCCTTCAGTGTCTCAGTGGCTGGGTGTCTGATTACATGTTATGCTCAGGCAGAGCCGGTGTAATTCCTCTAAATCCACAGCACGTCATGAAGGTGATGAAATCTAAAGGAGAAGCTGGAAACACATCATCTCTTTTTTCTCTAAGCAAACCAGAACCTCCCTTTTGCTCTCAAAGCTGAGGTCAGTCGCCTTATGTGTGACGCAGGGAACACAATTATTAACTGTGGAGTTGAAAAGTGTATGGGACGTAGCTAGAGAGCGTAAGGTTTGTTCTCAAAAGGAAAATGTTGTAAGGACACAGTAGAAGGCTTCACACTCCTCAGAAACATATGTGCTGCTTTTGGGAAAAAAATAAAAAAGGAAAACTGAATGTTGAGAGTTTTTGTTCTTTATTGCTGAATAGGTAGAGAATTTTTCAGTAGCGCGGTTTAATGCTTTTTACGTAGGAGTACTCTTTTTATTACAATTAATATTCTACAAATAAGCCTTCTTGAAAAACCTGTCTTGAATCAAACTCAGAATTTTAATCCCTCTCGGATGGCCTCTAAGCTCATCATTTTTTGGACCTTTTGATTTGGAAGACAACAGTCTGAAAATAATTGATCCCCAATGAGCTTTACTCTTTAAACACTCTGCTTGGGTGTTCAGAGAATGATGGTGATGCTCGTTGTGGAAGGAAATAGCAAATGCAACCAGTATCCTCTATATCACTGCTCATACCCAGTGAGAATTTCATGCCACTTCAGTCACTGCCTGCAATCTTGAGGTAACTCTGGACAACCAACTGTTATACCCCCCCCCTCCCCCCACTTTTGTGTGGGGTATCTGTGGGGTATTTTCCATCTGAATCACATGTACAAATTGCAGCACTATTTATATGTTATAAGGGATCAGTTAGTAACTGGACAAGCTCACTCACTTTCTGTACCGTTTATCACGTAACACCCTGGCCTGGGTACCTGTCCATCGCAGGACACGCAAACACACACAATATGGAGATGCCGCCACTTGTCTTTGGATTGTCGGAGGAAACCGGGGCACCCAGAAGAAATCCACCAAGCACAGTGAGAACTTATGGATGTGCATCAGGTATCGAACCTTTTGTCCTGGATTTGCGAGGCCACAGTGCTAGCTGCTATGCCACCATGCCGCTCATCTGGACAAGTTATGTAACCACGTACATTCTTTTTTCATTCTTTACTGTAAATCCTTTGTGGTCAGTGACTGTCTGAAGTCTGAAACCCACAGTCATCACCTGGCGCGTGGTTTCTTATCAGGTTATGTTCTGGCCACCCATTGTATCTGTCTTTACTTGGGGTGTTCTGTCTTCAGCATTGGATTCAGATCAGCACTTCTTTGACTAAAAATCTTTTGCTTCAGGTCATTGTCCATCTGCCCAGTGCAGAGTTGTCTGTTGAATTCTGAACCTTTTTGCTGAATTGTAAGCCCTGTATTCTTCAGATGTTATCATACTGCTTCGTCAGCAGTCATATCAATAATGAATCAATAAATACTTCATCATGAAGATGAAGTGTTGTTCATGATCATGGCCAGTTTTCTTACCTTCTCCCTTGTCTCATCTCGTGTCTCATTTGTCTCATGAGATGTTGTCCCATGGGTTTCCCAATTTTGAGGCTTAGTAATAGTTTACATGTTGTAAAACCTCCGCATTTCCTCTTGGTTGTTGACTTTGACACAGATACGCCTACCTCCTGGAGTGTGTTCCTGAGCTGGCCAACTGTTGGGAAGGAGTTTTTCCTTCACCAAGAAAGAATGCCATTCATATTATCATCCACCGCAGTTGTTTTCTGAGGTCTTCTAGGTATTTTGGTGTTCTCGAGCTCAGCAGTGCTGTCGTTCTTTCTTAAACTGCACCAAATGGCTTTTTTCAGCCTATTATTGGTTTGTGTAACTGACTGACGCAGCTTTTTATCTGCTTACTTGTAAGTGAAATTATGAGGGAGTGACGCACATCTGCCATGGAACACGTATAAAAGTCCTGTAATGGCTACAATGGTCAGCTGATTTGTTTTGGGTGATCCTCTCAAATTTTGAGCTGCACTTTTGAGCTTGTAGGTTTTTCAGCGTTAAAAATATTTATGGACTCTCCAGCTCCTATTTTTTAGGTAAATGCTATTTCTTAAATAAGTCACCAATGTTTGTGTGTGGTTTTGTGGATCTTAATTGCATGGTTACATCCCAGCACGTAGGTTGCTGATTTGTGCCTGAGTCACCATGGTGATGTGTGTCCATCTCCAGGACAGCAGGAAGTGTTTCTGATTATTGGCTTTGCCTTAGTTTGAGCAATGTGCAAGCATGAGCTCATCCATGGCACACAGCTGAACTACTGCCCTGTGCACTGACTCTCTTGCACGCATCAAGGCTGTTTGCTATAATGCACTCAGAAAAGGTGCACAGCCATTCGAGGATCATTCCAGTCCCACTATAAAGCCACATGGTGGGGGAATGTATTAAAATAGAGTATTTTTAGCAATAATTTAATCAGTAATTTCAGGCAGCAGGTAGCAGATTACAAGTTGCAGCAACCCAGTTATTTCCATTTTCTCAATATATGTGCGAATGAGAAACTACTCAATCCTGTGTTTATGGAAGCAGCTGTGCAGCATATGTGGCTAGTAGCTGCCTCATAAAAAAAATAGAGCAGAGAAGCTTTATAAGCTCAGAGAGAGGAAGGGAGGGATGGAGAAACCTAAAAAAAAAAACCTTCCATGCCTGGCAGTAGCAGTAATTGGATGAAGTCCCAGCTTTGCAGCGCCTACCGTAGAGTGAGACGTCCTCAGTCAGTCCCACGTGGTATCCTTTGGTTTTCTGGTGGTTCCATCTTTCTCTAGAAGTTTTTTTTTTTTTTTGTGCTTTTAAATCGGCTTTGAAGGAACCTGCCAAGTGCTGCCAAGAAATAATTTTCACTCCCTGGTTGTGGACACATCTGTTCATACTCTTCTCTGCTCACATTTTCTGCTGTCTAGCTCACTCCCATCTTTTGTGCAGCTGTCCTGCAGTACCTGCTGGAATTTGTTTAAAGCTCTAGGAAGTWKTTTTTTTTTGGGGGGGGCGGAGGGAGGGAGGTGCAGAAAGCCTTTTCACTGCTCTTTAAATTAATGTGGTTTTTACTGAGATCATGATGCAGTGATGCAGTTTACAATTGAATTAATCCAGTCCAGTTCCTGCTTTTGATGCTCAGCGTCTTTTAATGTAATGTTGGCAAAATCTGCTAAAACGGAGACGGTTGCAGCTGTCATTAGAATCAAATTATTGCAGTGCTAGGCTGTTTGTGGTGTTGTGATGGATTTGTGATGGTTTGATACAGGAGCTTCATTATAGAATGTAAAAACATTATTATTTTAACTGAAATGATAATTTTATACAGAAATAGTCTATTGAAATGACCTTGGTCCACATTGCAGTTTTGATGGTGCTGTGGTTGGCGAAGAACCTGCAGTGTCTCTTGTACATTCTAAGGCATTCATTCGTTCAGCTTCAGTAGACGCTTTATCTTGGTGTTGGGGTCATGGTGGATCTGGGGCCAATCACAGCAACAATGAGCTGGAATGGGGCACAATGAAAACGCACATTGACACCTGGGTGCAATGTACGAGGAGCATTCTCACGCATGTAGGTGGTTTTCGCTCTTTTTATTGGTCTATGAGCTGGCTATACAAAAATCCTATTTAAGTTGCATTTCTATAATGCACTTACATTAGCTACTTTGTACCTGATCTGCTCATGCTAGAACTTATGACCGCTGTGTAGCAGCAGCAGTAGTAGTATAAATCAGATGTCCTTTCTGTTTTACTTGATMATTTTTTTTGGTGCATGAAAACTTGGTGCATGCCGTTAAGTATGTTTTATTTCTCAAAATCACCAGTTAATTGATTTTCATAATACATAAAACAGGGCTGTAGAATCTTTAAAGCTGTTCAGAATAAACACAGAAGAAAAATGTTTTGTTGATGTGAAAAGTGTATAGCTGAGTGGTTGCAAAGGCCAATATTGCCATAATAAAGTATCTAATTATCTTGCTATTTGCGTTGATGGATTGCAATGGATATGTATTGTTCTTAAATCTAATGCTGCATGGTGTTTACCACAATTGTGGCATTTCTTCAAATATTTATATATACAGACTGTTCACGGAGGATATTTTGGGGCTGCTGGTGCTTATGTAATGCAGTAGACCTTTTGTTTTTAAAGAGTGTTTTGAATAGAGTATCTTTTAGCAATATGATGCAGTGAGTATACTACAATCAGAGGTGCCGGCGTATAAAATTCATTGTGGGTGTTAACAGCCTACAAGTGACATCTCACCATTTCATAACAACATTCTAGCCTTTGTAGAAGAATTAGATTGATAAAGGCTTATTCTTCTACAAATTTGTTTTTGTGTGGGAGACCTGGGATTTAGTTTAGCCATATTTTATTACCATATCTTATAAGAAAGTATATATGTTTAAATAAGGCTGAATATAGAACTATTGGAGTGTTTAAGCACATGTGGAGCTGGGGTTTATGATCACAGTACCAATGAACCAACCCTTTCTGTGTGCATTTCTTCTTATTTGTGTAATTTTGAGTTTTAGTGTTTATACGCTGAGTAGTTGCTGGTGATTGATTTTTTAAATTTTTTTTTATTCTCCCTACTACCATTTATGGCACCATCATACCATGAATAAATACCCTTGGAGTTGAACTTAACATTGGCTAAAATGGTGCGTCTAGAAACTAGGTTGATTCGTCAAGCTAATGTCTCAAGTAGACTGTCCATTGGTAAATGATTCCATTGTAGTGTTTGTCAGTAGTGTTAGTGTTATAATCATGATTGTGCATGTTTATATGTACTGTATACATGCATATTTATTTCGTAAATTCATCAAGGCTATTTAAAAGTTTAAACAAATACAAAGAAAAACATTGCTTTATATGTATACATACTGTGCAAAAGCCTTAAGCCACTTGACATTTCTTCATTTTAAATTAAGTGATTAACTAAAGAAATGGAGTCAATAGTTTATTGCAACAGGCTGCAATGTGCGTAAAGATACAATTAAAAAAAAAAAAAAAGAGTTGTTTACAGAACTTCATTTCCTCTCTCGTCTGTTCCAAGCATAAAGGATCACCAGTGTACTAATCACCAGCCTGATTATCTGTCATCATCTGCACCTGTTTCTCACTGGTTCATGCCTTAAGTTAATGTTAATGTTTTTTTGTTTTTTAATGACTGATTCATGGTTCAGTGTGCGGCGTAACAAACAAAAGACCGTTCCTCTGAGACCGTTCAGATGCAGGGACTAAACTGAAAACGAGAGCCAAAAGTTCGCCAAAAAAGTCCTTCAAGAAGTCTGTCCAAAATGCCCAGTTCTAATGAGAACGAGAAATTGGTTCTAACATTCACTTAGTGTTTTCATTATTTATTATAATCACTTGAGTAAATGTTGCTGAGAACATTTACTTTGTTACTGTCCTCGTGTACATAATTCACATATCTGTACTTTAATAGAGCAGTTTTTTAGGGGATACTTTTACACTGCTACATAATATAGCAAGTATTGACTTGACTTTACTTGACTTTTACTTGACTTGACCTGCCTTTCTTTTGACACGCATAATAATGTAACAACCCTCACTATTGTGTACAACGCATATCACCTTTGATTTAAGTTTTTTTTTGTTGATGCCTATCAAATATGTAATTTAATTTCCTCTGACCTGGAATAATATTTCACTGACATTTACTGCCTGAGTCAGATTCTCTTCCCTTGTGGTATGAGAGATACTTCATCACCTGGCTGAAACTTTTTTTTGTTTGTTGGTTATATATGAGTGATAAAACTACAGTTTCAGTCCAGCACTGTGAAAGGAAACTTAAATGTATTTTGAATGAACAGAACTTTTTTTTTTCTCTCCACCTACGTTGAGATGGATGAACTCAAAGGGAATGGGATATTAAACACCTTGAGAGGAAGGCAATGCGGCTCTTGAAGTTAGCTCAAGGTTGTGTCCTGTGCTCAGATCTGCTCTCTATCCTCACCTCTCTTAGTGAACCTAACTGCCAGAGAATATTGTGCAGAAAAATAGCCTTGATTTATGAAGCAATCAGACTATACGCCTTGCTGGACTGATGCTATAAGGTTACAGCAATATCCAAGTTGTATTTTCCACAGTGTTTGTAGTATTAAAAAATATTTAATATGCATTATAATGCTGTGTAAATTGGCATAGATTGTCTAAATGTCACATCTCGTATAAAGTGGTAATTCTCTCTCTCTCTCTCTCTCTCTCTCTCTCTCTCTCTCTCTGTGTATATACACACACAGAGCAAAAAGGAAGCCACTCAAGTTTTGTGTGTATTTCTTCCCAAAAGCTGTGGTATATTTTCATCGATTTTTAGATCAATTATTTTGTGTAAATTTACCTAAATCATTTTAACAGTCTGAATCGAAAAACTGACCCAACGTTTCAATTAAATGACTCTGTCAAAAAGAAAAATCTATTAAATTGCACAATTGATTAAATTGTTTAATATAATGTCTTATAAACGATTTTGTAGCTTCTCCTCTGACCAATATGCTCCAACAGCAAATCTCCAAAACAAATTTGACTGGGAGTGGGCATTGCTTTAACCTGTCCATCAAACTATGTTGAGTCTCTCTAAATCACCTCTTGAGTTGATCAACAGAAGTACTAAAATACCTTTTTCGAAGCATATAAATAAGACTACCTTAGTTTAGTGAAAATGGAGAGCATCAAATGTTCACATAATGGCTGTACACTCTTCCAAACATGGCTATCTGAGACAAGTCTGTAGTGGAGTCACAAAGGTGTTTGAGTACAAACCAGATGATGTTACACACAGTTCACTAGCTGTGAAGGCCGTGGATAGAGCATTCAGTGGTTATGGTATGTCATGTAGTGTGCAAGTCAAGGAAATGGGACGCTGTTTGATATCTTCCAGCTAGTGGATGACGGAGGCTTGTGATAGCAAACCTTTCATGTGGTGACCTTTTTAAAATTTACTTTTATGTTCTGAAAATTACCAAGTGAATGTTTCTCATTGGTTACTTCTAAAATTCTTCTTCTTTTTATTGTGTTGTTATTGTTGTTGTTATTGAGTAGTGTTCTCAGAGTGGACGAAGTGCAGTAAACTTGAATTGCGTGTTGTTACTCCACTAATAAGAAGGTGTGCGTCTCTGTACGTATTTATTAAGTTGTTTAATGATGCGCATTATTTAAATACGTTTTTGCCTGAATACGTGCCTTAGGGTTCTATTTTCAATCTGTTTAAACATTGAACATTGATTATAGTAGATTAACTTATTGCTGTTTTTTTTGTGTGTGCGCTCTTCAGACTTGGCAGCGTATAACAAAAGCAAAACTGCATATTGGAACGTCCGAGAATTTAATACGGTTAAGTGACTCTCATGACTCGCGTGTTTGAAGAACAAGCCTATCGTTATGTTATGTAGTTTTGTTCCTAGAGTCATGTAAGTCACTTGAGCCCTAGATACATTTTTCTTAACCCTGCTTTTGAATCTTTACTACCAAATATGTACCAGATTTTACAGTGAATTCTTCAGCCTCTACAGCATCGACTGAATCAGCACAAGCCTGTCTGAATGTAGCACTGCGCGTGCGGGCGTGTGTATATATACAATGTATGTTTGTGATATTACACATATATTAAACAGACTCAGCAACACCTAATGTTTCAGTCCGTTATTCCCAGGCTAAATTACCAGGAAGGCAAAGTGCTTCTATACAACAGGCCTTAATGATTATGGGAAAGCTCTTGCCTGCTGCTGTGTAGCCATTGTTGTTTTTTTTTCAGTCAAGTGCACTAGAATGCAGGATTTTTCACCCCCCCCCCCCCCACACACACACACACACACACACACACACACACACACACACACACACACACTACCCAGTTCTATTAAATCGTATATTTTGTACCAAATATTCTCTGCTCATATCACACCCATAAGACTTTATGTAACTGCTCCAAAGTGCAGTCACCAGTCAGAGCTGATTTAATGGTAGGCGTTACAGGGGACAGATGTTTCCTCACAGATTATTGCTAATCTTAAGTGATTTATGGGAGTATAGCCTTAAGATCCGATGTTGACGAGGTCGATCAAGTGTAGATTTTCCTGCGGTTACAACGAGAACACAACATCTGTTTAGCAGAAAAGTTCGTCAGCACAAACATACACGTTTCACAATGGTGTGAGGACAAGCTAATAAAGCAAGCAATGTGATCTGACAGCAAAACACACATATCTATATGAATGGAAACTCCCTTTTTACATGGGTAAACACCATAAAAGGAACCCAATTTTGCACGCCATTCGTTTGTCACTCTCGTATCTGGTTTGAGCAGAAGGATATGAAAGCATTGTGTGTGTGTGTGTGTGTGTGTGTGTGCGCGCCTGTTTTTTTTCTTGCCCGGATGTTGGTTTTTTTTTTTCTAACCCAGGCGCTAGTGAGTCAATCCTCCACCCACAGGGTGCCAACAGTTTTTAACTGTATTCTTGAAGGTGAAGTGGAGGATAATGTCAAAAAAGGACTTTGACTATAGAGGTTTTAATGAGACTTCAGGTCAAGTTGTAATATATTTGTTTCAGCAGAGACGGTGCAAGCTTGAGTTAACTGGTAGTTGGCTTGTTAATTATAAAATGTGTAAAAAAAACTTTCATCCTAATAATTTTTCATCCGTATTCTTTTACCTGATCTTTTTGGGCACTTAACTACACTTAAAGATATTAACATTATTCCCAAGATGGAGTAACGTTTCTGTTGCCATGTAGGGAGCCAGATTCTTCTAAAAGAACACAAACTATGCTTCCTTCCTGTCCAAAATAAGTCATTTTTTAAGAAAGTCATGCACTAAAGTGACGTCTGCTAATAGCATCCTCAAGAAGAATGAAACACTGAAGTAGTTGTGGTATTTTTACCACAAGTGTTCACCGTATGACCGTTGTGTAGAACTGTCAGTTTTTATAATCGGCATGTAAGCTGTGAAGTTATGAATGTATCAGGGCTGCACGATTTGCTAAAAAATTCACATTATGATTCTTTTGATATATTGTGATTTAAACTGCAATATTTAACCATTAATTGTACCATTTTGTATTCAATAATTGCAGCATCGTAGAGGAGTGCCTGAGGCCCTTCTTTTATTTTATTGTTTTATGATCAGTTAGGAATTTATAATGTTTCCATGTTATTTATTTATTTATTTAATTTATAATTAGTCATAGTTTGGATTAAAGTGCTGAGTGGGTGAGTGTCTGGCAGCAATATTAGTCATTTACATTACCTCTAAATGTGTCATTGTATACCACAAAAACTATGAAATATGAATATGTTGAGCTGTGTGTAAGGTTGTTTTGGTGTAAAGTTTTTCATCATAAATTGTTAGCCCCCTTATACCCACCGCTGCTTTTGGAGACCCTGCACATTTTAGTGTTTTCACAGCTCTAACATGTCCATTCCGACTGCGCTAATAAACAAGGACTGATGCTTGATGAGTAAGTCAGGTCCATGGCATGGCATGCCTGCCTTGCAATGTTCAAGACTTGAAGCACCTGCTGTAAATGCCTTGGTGCCAGATGCCACAACAGAAATCTTGTGCAGTCTACGATTCTGGTGGACAGAGCTGTTTTGCCAGTGCAAGCGGGATCTAACCAATATTAGGCAGACGGTTAACACTTGTGTGTACATAAGGCTTTACATAAAACTCGTCAGACTTAACAGCTGATTAAATACCAAAACTCGAGGGAGTTCTTTCTCCTACCTCAAGAAGTACAGAGTGGTATTTCTGTAATGGATGGGCAACCATTCCTTCCTTCTTTTTCTGTTTTGGCATCTCTGGGTAACTTTCTTTCATAGTGGAGATGGTAAATGGATTAATAAGCTCAGACTCTGCATACTTCTCTGGTTTGAACAGGCAGAAATCCAACACTTAACTCAAATAAGAAACAGTTCCTCCTTTGCTGTGTTTTTAGTGCAGCACTCTCCACAGAACCAATTTGCAAATTCATCTGGACAGGTTGCTTACGAAAGCGAGGCTGGGAAATTACAGCCCGCAGGCACGAAGCAGCATATACCACTGCATTTTCTTGGGTAAGTAAAAATCATGTAAGTAGTGTAAAAAGGATCCGGCTGCTTTGTTGCTGCAGTGCAGTTGTGAGGACTGGGCAGCTATAGGCTTCTGACCCACTTTCGCAATCATTTGTTCCTCTTCGCTATTCATCCCACCCACAACTGCTTTCTGTGGCATAATGCACGAGAGGGTTTTTCAGAATATACAGTTTGCACTTCCAGACCCTGAATTTCATGTTGCTACACTGCAGGGAATGTTGTTACTGTTTTTATGACGAAAGGTGTATGAGATTATTCTGCAGAAAGAGACTTTTATGTTGATTTTTAAATCTAAAATTTGGTCTATACAAAGTAGGGCTAGGCGATACAGAAAAAAAATTATCATGATATAATGTTTCATATCATTCGGTATCGGTAATTATTGAATATTTATTAATGAAGACCAGTAGAAAAAAAGTTAGAGTTTAACCACTTTATTTTAATTTACCAACATTACTAAGGCAAATTATTTTAATAGTCAAAAACAAAAAAATTTGAACAAAAATATCTGGTCTCTTATGTCCTATAATAAACTAAATCTAAGTGTTGAAGAGACTCTTAAACTTAAAACGTTACAAAGTGTGTGCAATTGTAAAGAACACTAAAGCAAACTTTGAGGTAGATCAACATCTGTAAGATGTCAATAATAACAATATACAGTAAACCTCAAACTCTGTAAACAAAACAAATTATAATAATCAAATATGAGCTTTCGAGTAGAGGAACCAACCATCATTATTCACATGTACCTACCTGTACATTGCAACATTACAAATTGTGAGCAAGAAATACAAGTTGGTTCCCTCTATCTCTGGATTTAATGCTGTGAATGCGACTACATTAGCCCCGATGCTAAAAGTTCTTTCTGAGGGGTTGCTGGTGGCTGGGATGCACAAGTATTTTTTTGCAAGTTTGCTTACTATTGGGAAGTTGCGCTCATGTAGAACTACATCCAAAGAAACTATATGTGGATGATTACGCAACTGTTCATTAACTTTACTCACAGATAGCTGAGTGTAATCGGTGGCCAAAACCCCGCGACGAGTGCAGTTGTTGAGTGAAGCGGCTCACCATATTCGCCCCGCTGTCAGTCGTGATGCGCACGTGGAGCAGCGCATCAGCTAGGGTTTGCCAATAAATTCACCCGTGGTGTTTCCGGGAAAATATGCGGTGTCCAAGCATTTACTCTTTAGATTCCAGTTGTCATTAAAATGTACGCTTAAGCTGATGTGGACACGTGCGGCTTGTCCAGACGGCAGYGCGCTCTACACTGTTTTCCTACACGTTGTAATAATTCTTTGGCAATGTAGTACGCGATCGCGTGGGTTATATCATTGTATCGCTTGGAGGATTTTTAATAAGGATTGCCGAGTACCTCTCCATCGCACAAGCAAGTTGCTTGTGTTGCCATACTTGGCCAGGATGTTTTTTTTTTTTTTTTTTGCGCAAACCTTACACACAACATTGTTCTGTTGTTGATCAGAAGAAAAGAAACCAAAAAACTGGTGAGCTGATGCATCATTTTTGATTCACAATCTCATCTGTACTGACATGAGTTGGTGACGACACAACGCGGAGTGGCTGCGTAAGCTTATTGGCTGTTTCCTGGTCACTCGTGCCACGCTCATTCATCGGGAGATCTGATAGGCTGTTGAGATTAAGGCAAGGCGCATGCTCAGCCGCATTTTAATAAAACTATAGCGCTTCATACCGAATGTTTTTTTTATCGTTATCAACAATGGTCTACCGTCAATAAATACCGATACCGTTTTATTGCCCAGCCCTAATACAAAGTTAGTTGTTTTAATTAGTAAATGGCATTTATAATAGTTAAATACATTTACGTTGTGCTTTTTAAAATGTTTTATTATTCTTTCATGTTTATGGGGAACCTATAACCCATTTTGCAAACATGTTTTAGTCATGTTTATCATTTCAGATGGATCTCTAGTGTGTGTGTGTGTGTGTGTGTGTGTGTGTGTGTGTGTGTGTGTGTGTGTGTGTGTCCCAAAAAAAACATTTTTGTCATATTTTCATGTTTGAGTATGAGTTTGTCTTCCCCCGGTTTGTGGATCAACTCTTGTTCTCAGGTGGGGTGTGGTTCAGCAGTAGCACATTTACAGAAACACTGAAATGGCATGTTTGAAAGAGGAATGAAATAAAGGGATTTTTGAATTATGAAAAACTATCATCTCAGGGACTTCACCTAAAGAAAAAAAAATGTATATATGTAATGTTTAAAGCATTCACTTCTCAAGTTTTATATTTGAGTTATAATATAAATTCACTTCTAGAGTTATAATTTTTATCAAATTATATCACCACTAAACTTTAAGATGGAACAAATTTAATTCTGACTTGTTTATCTTAAAATTGTAGGTTTGAGCATACACAAATGTTTAATCCAAAGTGAACCTCGCATACACCATTTTTTTTTTTTTTGGTTGTGCTGTAGTTTTACCATTTGAAAAATTGCAGCGCACTGCACAAAGCAACAAACGGCAAATAAAATTCGATTTTTTTTCATTGATTTTTAATTTTTTTTTTTTATTATTGTCTGCTTTTTAATGAGGAGAAAAACATTAGTTCAGTCTAAAGAACTTCCTGCTTGCTGGTGTTCTTAGAAAATATCAAGTTCTTTGAAATAAGGTTTCAGACAAGAACCACAACTTATTTAATTCTTTTTAATTTTGTCTGTTACCTTGTCTGAATAACGGCAAGTTGAAACTGGGCAGTTGCCTGCAAAAAGACCAGGTGATATTTTTCCACTTGTCTGTGTACTTTTGGTGCTCCTGTAGTCTGTGTAACTCGGACTCTGTCTTCATGTGCATGAGTGGAAATCATTGTGGTCTTGCGCTCAGGGTTTCACATGCTGTACATTTCTAAAATGTGTTCATTTAACACGGATGTCAAAGGTGGTTATTTGAGTTGCTTTACATTTCCTGTCAGACTTAACCTGTCTCAGTGTTCTCCTTTGACCTTCCTCGACAGTTCATTTCTGCCTGCAGAGCTGCAGCTGATTGGAAATTTGGGTGTAAAAACGCCGGATCAGCAGTTTCTGAAATCAAACTTTCAGCTTTCTCCAAACTGATGTTTGATGTGAACTTTAACTCGAACACTTTGCTTGCATTATTGGATGATGGTGCCGAATGTCTTTAGATCCAATTTTAATTGCCGTTTGTTGCTTTGTACCGTGCGATGCAATTTTTCAAATGGTAAAACTACAGCACAACCAAAAAATAAATGTTGGTGTGTGCGAGGTTCACTTTTGATTAAGCATTTGTGTATGCTCAAACCTACAATTTTAAGATAAACAAGTCAGAATTAAATTTGTTTAATAGTAGAGTAGTCTAAGACATGCAAGCTGTAATTCAGCAAACCAGAGTAAGCACTACTTTCCTTTAACCCTTAAATGCGATCTCTAAAAAGCAGAATGTTCTTAGATGAAAATGAGCAGATGTAACACCAATAAGAACGGTCATAATTTTCAATAATGTCGATTAGATGGACAAATATTCTTTTCATCCCTAGGCTGTGTTCAGATCAGTGCAGCATGTGATGATTTGGACAGTTAATGAGGAACTCTAGCGGAAGTTAGGGAATAGAAAGAATTCGAATAACAAAATAATGTGAAATAAAGCCCTCAGAGCAGGCAAAGTTTTAATCAAACATTCCCTCCAGACTTGGTTTAAGTTTGCTGATTTAAAAAAGGCTCTGGAGACACAGTTCACTTGTGGTGCCCTGGGGACATCATTACTGCTACAGTCTCTCTGGGCACCTGCAGCAGAAGCAGGGAGGGCGTGAGCAGAGATGAGCGATATAATCAACTGCTCCTCTAGTTAATATAGAGAGGAAAATCTGGTCTTATCAACTTTTGTTATTCTTAACAGTTGTATGGTCATAAAATGACAGATTTATTCCATGGAGTATTGAGCTTCAGTCGGTTGGAGGTGTAGCACAGATAAAAACTTTGGTTGAGTCACAGCTGCAAATTACCTTTAAAGAAATGTCAGAAACCACATGTCGGTCATAAGGTTCTTTGACATTCGTGATGTTTTGAGCATGTGTTGATGTTTAATCAAGCGCTGATTGAATTTTAATAACCGGCAACCAACACTTTTAAATAGGAAAGGTCAAATGGGAAACAGAAAAAATTTACTAAATCTGGTTAACATTGAGCATCCCAATTCTTTGCAAAGCACTAACAGTAAAAAGCCTGTGCAAAAGGCTAATGACATGCAGCCAGCATAGCAAACCATTACTCTTGTCATTATGTCTGGTTTCATTCTCAGTACAACCTCAACAGAGATCTCKGTTTAGTTCTTTATACATTTAATAAAAAAGCATTGGAGCACTGATTGTCATCTAGTATCTGGGGAGAAAAAAAAAAAGTTGAGGATGCCTTGCCTTCTGTTCATGAATCCGACATCAATATTAAGACAGAAATGACCTGAAGTTAAAGTAGTTATTTATTATTAGTGCTTTTATTTGGGACATTGACATTATCTTTTAGAGTAATAAGGTTACACTTGGAGTACTAAGCTTTAGCTGTCTTGAAGAGAAACATTGATTTTGTTTGTTTTTTCTTTGCTTGTTTTCTGTCGCTTATTGGCAGGTCCATTGAAAAGGCCACCCTTGTAAGTGAAATAGATTTTGAATGAGTTCATCAAGCCTCACTTGTCTGTTTCAACAATCCTAGTTAGGAGGACATAAAACTGGTCTCGTCAATGCCATCTCCACTGTGCTTAATGGTCTCGTGTTATGTCTTTTGACAGTGTGATTGAGCTTTGCCTCTGGAATGATTATAGTTTAAATAAAGAAGGCATGGTACTACTTTTATGATACTGATATGAAGTCTTGAGTACTGGCTGTAACTAAGGGTGAAAGGTGTTTTAAGTCAAACTGGGGATTGAGTGTGGATTTTTTCATGAATGAAGGCGTTAAACACTTTCAGACGTATTTACAGAAGACTTCAAGTGTGTTTTAGGTATGAACATTTTAACTGTTCATCTATACTGGTGATCATGGGTGTGGAGGCTTTGATGGCACTGCATTTGTTCTTGTAAGAAGTCAGTGAGGGGAAAGTCTGAGCCTTAAATCGGCTTGTGGAAGAAGCACATCTGATTGTGGGATCTGTACAGTCATGGCCAAAGGTTTTGAGAATGACACAAATATTAGTTTTCACAAAGTTTCTTGCTAAACTGCTTTTAGATCTTTGTTTCAGTTGTTTCTGTGATGTACTGAAAAGTATAATTACAAGCACTTCATACGTTTCAAAGGCTTTTATCGACAATTACATGACATTTATGCAGAGAGTCAGTATTTGCAGTGTTGGTCCGTCTTTTTCAGGACCTCTGCAATTCGACTGGGCTGCTCTCAATCAACTTCTGGGCCAAATCCTGACTGATAGCAACCCATTCTTTCATAATCACTTCTTGGAGTTTGTCAGAATTGGTGGGTTTTTGTTTGTCCACAAGTTCTCAATGGGATTAAGATCTGGGGAGTTTTTAGGCCATGGACCCAGAATTTCAACGTTTTGGTCCCCAAGCCACTTAGTCATCACTTTGGCCTTATGGCACGGTGCTCCATCGTGCTGGAAAATGCATTGTTCTTCACCAAACTGTTGTTGGATTGTTGGAAGAAGTTGCTGTTGGAGGGTGTTTTGGTACCATTCTTTATTCATGGCTGTGTTTTTGGGCAAAATTGTGAGGTGAGCCCTTGGATGAGAAGCCTTTTTCCAGATGCACCAAACATTCGGAAAG
>QMIH01001760.1:2722-16140 GCA_003987875.1 Clarias batrachus | reverse complement strand
TTTTTTAAATAAGGGTTGGGTGCTTGGGTTTGTGGTATTTCTGTTTCATTGAGCATCTTGAACCCCATGAACTGTTTTCATAGAGAAGCACCTTCATTTAAGTCCTGCTAACATGTGGTTAGACCAAATGCTAAATAACTTCCTGTTTTCTATTTAACGTTGCATCTAGGGCATAACGTAAATGTAGCGCTCACTCTGCTCACAACCGTAGTTAAAAAAAAAAAAATTATAGACTGAAACTAAACATCAAAATTATGTTATCTTTATGTATTTATTACAGATGTGCGTCCACTTTGACTTCCCACGCAGCTCTAGTTGACTGTGTTGTGTTCATCTGAGGAAGTAGCTAGAAGGCACTGTAAGTGCATCAAATGATGGCAGGGGAGAAATGGCTTTTCATGTCTATTTATTCCTCTCTCTCAGCAGTGTCAGAACATCATGTTTCAGGGAATGTTTTTCTCCATGCACATTCAAACTCAAAGTGACAGAACCTTAACTCGTGGCTTCCCATGTTTTTCCCCATTGTTCTGCCTCAACCTTTGTCTTTTTAATATTTTTTTCCCCCCATTCCAGTATTGTTGACCAAAGCTTGGGTTCACAGTGTACTTCACGCTTTTTCTTTTTTTTTAAGCCAGATTTTGTCTGACTCTGTTTCCGTTCTTGTGTCTGCAGGTGCAGGGGAATCTGGAAAGAGCACCATTGTGAAGCAGATGAAGTGAGTAAAATAAAATGCTTTCATTTGCCGAACCTCATCCTTCCTCTCTTTTTAATACATATTTTTCCCCTTTGAATGTGCTGTATTATATATAATAAATCCAATCAAGATCAGTTCAGTCTTAAAGATGAATATTAAGAAACCTTTTAAATGTTTGTGTATGTACACACACACACACACACACACACACACACACACACACACACACACGAGCACATATATATTATGTACAGTATTTGTGTGTGCAGGTTGTTTAGTACCCATCAAAAGTAGTCTGTCAGGCATGAGTGTCCGCATACGGAATCAAAGGCTAGACTGTTTCGGCCATTCCTAGAGAAGAGCTACTTTAGCACAATTTGCTGAAAAAGTTATTTCTGGCTATGATCGGAGGGTGTCAGAACCCACAGTGGATCACAGATTGCTGTCTATGGCGCTGCATAGCCTCCGAGTGGTCAGAGTACCCATGCCTGACCCCTGTTTACTGCTGAAAGCTCCTGCAATGGGCACGTGAACGTCAGAACTGGAAGATGATGACCTGGATTGCTAAATCACATTTTTCTTTTGCATCATGTGGGTGGCTGGGTGTGTGAGCCTCATGTACCTGGGCAATATAGATGACTTCAGGATGCAGAAGGGATGATGGTGAAGATGTTTGGGGAACATAATGAAGAGGTCACAATGTTGATTTGGCCTCCAGATTTCCCAGATCTCAACCTGACTGAGGACTAACACGCATGACTTAAAGCAAGGACTTATAGCATCTGCTGCTAATGTCTTGGTGCCAGAAACCACACAGTGCACCTTCAGAGTTCTTGTGGAGTTTTTTTGGTCCCGCAATTTCTAGTTCTCCCTTTCTATTTGTATGTCAGCAGTGTTTGTGATGATACGTTAGCACTGGGTTTTTATGGCACTTATTGTTTATCTTGGTCCAGCGTTTCATTTCCTGTGTGCCACAGTATTTCCAGTTGCTTCCCCAGTACCTTTGATTGTGCTTTTAGCTAAATGCTCTGCTCATGATTAGTGAACAGTGTTGTTATGACGCTGAAAAGCTGCCCTAGTTTTGATGCTTAACTGGGCTTAGTTGTTATGGAAGCATTCTTATTATAATATCTGTGTAGCAGTCTGCGAAACCCCGTCAGATGTGGATTAATCATGGCAAACAGCCAAAAGTGAGCAGAAAAGTAGGCAGACTGGTTGCTGCCTATAACATTTTCTTTACTTTAGGAAACTAATTAACATATTTCACCAAAACTATTTAGTGATGTTTTGTTTGTCTCTTAACCATGCCCTCTGCAAACGGCATGTTGGGTAAAAAAAAAAAAAAGACTATTAAATTGCTCAGTCTGTTTTAACGTTTTCATTGCTATAAAGCTGCTTTGCGACAATAAACATTGTTAAAAGTGTTGTACAAATAGAATAGACTTGAATTGAATTGAGAGGTGCAACAAATAGTTGACGTACATAACTAAAAGACCAAATTAGTAGCCAATGAATTTCATTAGTTGCGGACATCACATGTTTTACTGCAGCATCTCAGACAAATCGGCATTACTGCTTACTGGAGTAAAGGCAATGCTACCATGACCAAAAAACTCCTAAGATTAGAAGCATTTCACTTTGTAACTTGGCTAAAATGTTGTGAGCGGCAGCCTCTGATGCCTAAAGCAAGTAAACTCTCTGCTTGGAATACATGATGCAGTTGTTTGATTGAGCGAAAACTTGCTGCTTCAATYAACTATGGTCCTGACTTTTCGGCCAGTCGCAGGCAGTGTTCCGGACTGTGTGGCAGTGCTGATCACAAAAGTCTAAACTATTGGGGACCTTGCCCTGCACATTTTAGTGTTTTCCCTACTCTTACACACTTGCTTCAACTCCGCTGATTAGTTAAATTGGGTGTGCTGGGAAGCTGAGAAAACAACATTAAAATGTGTACAGTAGGTCAGGCCTCCGGGACCAGGCTTAAGAACCACTGGGCTAAATCTGCTAGCATCAGGAAAAGATTTAATCTGTTTTCTTAATATTTTAACTTTCATCTAAGTTTGATCAAAAATCACTATGATTATTTTGACATCTACTGCAATATGTAATTATTAAATTGACTGTTTTATATTCAATCATATTTATAACGGCAAATAATGGCACAAATTATCTCATAAAGAGAATGTTTGCCAATATTTTTATGTAGAATTCGTCAGTTTTAGTTTTTTGGTAATTTTGAAAAATACTTTTGAGATAAATTCCTGTCTACGTGTATATTACCTGTAATAAATTGGAGACTTTTGTCATTAAATAATTGCACAGGGTTATATTGTGATTTAGTTTTTTATCAGATTAATTGTGCTGTAATGTTTGTTCGCTGATTTGCAGCTGCGTTTCATACAGATTTTGAGGTAGTAAAGTATTAAAAGTACTAAATAAATACTGAAATGCTATGTAAATTGTGGTGGTGTTTAAATGTCATGTCTAGGACAAAGCTTTTTTTTCTTCTTCTTCTGTTCCATCTTCTGCTTCCTACTCCAGTTGGTGGCAGTGCTGCACCAAATACACATAAGCTCAAAGATAGAAGAAGCAGAACAAAACACACAAGATCCTTGCAGTTTGCATTTTCTATAGAAATTAGGATTTAAGGAATTTTGAAGGATTGAATGTTTGAAAGTTTATCTAAATAGTACAACAAGTCTGAATGTATTCTGAAGTAAAAACTGGTCAAAGGATTCAATAAAATTGCAAATCTCTAAATACAGTATAGTGCAATACAATACATACGTATAATCCATAGGAGTGTGCTCCAGGGACCTTGATCCTGAGCTCAAATTCCGGCTTCTCTTATAACATGCCAGTAGGTGGATTGGCTACTCTGCATTACCCAAGAACATGAACGTATAAATGAACCTTATTTAAAGTATTCCTTTAACAGGCTCCTGGTCCACCATGACTAACATGATAAGCATAAAGCAGTTTCTGCTAAAGGAAGGATATACAAAATAAAAATATAAAGTATGTAAAATAAAAATATTTATATCAGCAAAATACATCATTGCAAACATGATTTTTTTTTCTCTTTTGTCTGTGAAATGGTTCAGATTTGCCACCAGTTTGTCCCATTTATCCTTTATCATCAAATATAAATGGATGCATTTGCTTTATTCTTACTCAAAGGCAGAATTGCAGGTAAACTTGGGTGCTGCACTTTGAAAAGTGACTCATTAATCAGCATGAATAAAGTCTAATTTAAATTAAATCTTCAGAAACCATATGGATCTGCCGGGTTCAGTAAAATGCAGCAGCGTGATGAATTGGAGCTCAATGCCTCTTTTTTTTTTTTTTTCTAGATTCATATCATCTTGCTAAAGAGAACAAATGCACTCTGAGTGGCTTTTGCTTCAGCTTCAATTTACCTCGAGATTTAACTGACTGTACAGACTGATCTTTTCTCAAACCACACCATGGAGGTCTTGGGTCACGATCATGTACAGGAAAAGGCACCACCTTTTAGTTTAGTTTAGCTTCTGGAGTGAAACAATAACCCGCGTATTATGCAAGTGGGGGCTCCACTAAACCCTGAATCATAAACGGATGTGCCTTTCCACAGGATATTAAAGCTTGGCAGTCTAGATAAGTTCCATCTGATGAGCGCTAATGCTTAATCATGTTTTTTTTTTTTTTGGGGGGGGGGGGTGTGCTGTGATTGCTATTGTCAAAAATCACTTTGTCCCGGCAAATACCCGGATATCAAATTTTAGCTGTTTTATAAATAAACAGTTGATGCGCAGAGATGAAATTGATCATCTAAAATTCTGGAATCTGTTGTTGTTAAATAAACATAAATGAATGACTGCAGTTTAATGATCGGATAATTTGCAAAGTCTTGGGTAGTCAGCATAAGTAATGTATGTTTTGTTCTGTGTATTATTCAGAACATGCACCTTACTCTCTGCTTGATTTGCTTTGGGTGATGCTTTCAATGCAATTAAAATGCTGTGATTACTCACAAGTCAGAGGCTCACTCTGGTCTCTCTCTCTCTCTCGCACACGTACATGCATTCAAGCACTCACACATGGCCTTGAATGGTTTAATAATTCACATTACTCTGGGGCAGTTGGATCCATTTTTTATGAGAGGGGAACGTAAAAAGCTCAAAACCCAGATTATTATACTTCAGAAAGATAAAAATGGCCACAGAGCAGCTTGCACAGACATTACCTCCCTCCTGTCTTTGCTGCAAGCCACATAATGTTACAGAGGCAAAATAATAGCCCAGTGTTGGTTCATATTTCTGCCAGTGCTGAAGTTATATGGTGGACATATGTGGGCTAGTAAGCCAAGTCTCTGTTACCCTGAGCTCTCCTTTTTTTTTTTTTCCTTCGACACCGAGCTATCCTTCTGTTTTCTTTTAACCTTGTATCTGGCTTTATATTTTTTTGTATGAAGCTAATATAGATACATTTCTGTTCAAATCTAGCTTCACTGTAATCTAAACATACCCGGCTTAAAGAAGAAATCCAGCCTTGAATGACTTGTATATTAATGTTTATAAATAAACATTGCTTGCCAAGAGTTATTTAGTAATGGATTTAGGAGTTTCAGCCATACCCAGTTCTGTTTTTCATTTCAGGTTAATAGTCCCTACATCACCTTAAAACACCAATTGACTAACTGCTGATAGAAGGACAAGTACTTAATGAGACTGATACAGCGGTGCTTTAGTCTGTCCAGCTGTCCTCCCTCTTACATATGGAATGCTTAACACACAAATAGTGCCAAAGCTTAAATTTTCATGCTAATACTGTCATCATTAATTAGCACCGCTGTGCTCATCATTGCAAGCTGAGCAGAGTTTCTGCCTCAACTCATGCGGCTTGTGTAAGTGCATTGCATTCTGTACCTCAGAGTCCGTTTGATTATTTAACTACTTTTGTTCGTAGATTTTAGAGTTCATATTGTACATTGATTTTTAAAAAAATGGTGAGTGTGAAAAAAACTTTTATTCCTTTTTTAGGGGTCAGCGATAGAGCTGTAGATCATGGGTAGACTGTTGATTAGTTTCGATTTTTTGCCGTAGCAATTTTCGGTTTGAATCAGTAGCACTAAAGTTTGTCAGATTTGACTGAAGCAGCTATATTTCTTATGACCTTTGAAGTATTAAAACTGCTAAAAGTGGTGAAGGGTTTATTTAATATAAATCTTGAAAGGCTGTGTAACTTTTTTTTATTATTATTATTTTTTAACAAGTCCCTGGAAAAGTGATTTTTATAATTTTTCCAATTCATACTCAAGCCCAGTAGGTGGTAGCGTTGCACCAACTGCACATAAACTTAAAGTTCTAGCGATACTCTTTCACAATGCAAGTATTTGAAAATGAAATTGTTTCTATTTTCTGCTAATCCTACTGTATGTTATATTTTTAAGAAAGTCGTCAGTTTTAGACCATGATTTTGTTAAAAATTAATCGATTCTAAAACAAAAACTGACCCAATCATTCTGACACTTGAATGGGCCAGCAGCAGCTTTCTAGTTAGCAGTGAACCTCACTGTTACGTACAATATATAGCAATATATAAGGTTTTGGGGTCCAAAATCTGGATTGTTTTCATTCTATAACTGGACAATATTAGTCCTGACCTGAGTGTGCAGACAACTGCTAACAAATGGCTAACAAAAATAGACATCTCATGACTGCCTTGCACATCCTCCATGATCGGAGGCTGTGTTGACTGATCAAAGCAAACCTTGAGATTCTATCTCATACCTGGTGATTTCACCTTCCAGAATCATCCATGAAGACGGCTACTCGGAAGACGAATGTAAGCAGTACAGAGCTGTGGTGTACAGCAACACCATCCAGTCTATAATGGCCATCATCAAAGCCATGAGCAACCTCAAGATTGATTATGGAGATACGGCGAGAACGGTAGGAAACCTGGGTGCTGGATTCTTTTTGAAATTGCATATGGTCTATAATATAATCTCTATATTTTACATGTGATGAAAATGAAAAAGGTGTCTAGCTTCTTGATCGTAAGACGCATTAACAGTGGCTCACCCACAGAATGATGACATTTGTAGTTTTGAACGATTAATTTTCTGTGACATTTGACAAGTTGTACTGAACAGTGAATCACAACCTAATCTCACGGCTGAGTAGTCCAAGATAAGGTTTATTATAATTCCATCCCTTCATTTTCGTTTCAAGTTTATTTACCAATGCTATTTAGTCTTCCAGTAAACTGATGATTTGCTGTGTGTTCATGTGTGTGTAGGATGATGCAAAGCAGCTCTTTGCACTCTCTGCTGCAGCAGAAGAGCAGGGAATCCTCCCAGACGACTTGGCCAACGTGATCCGCAGACTGTGGGCTGACAGCGGGGTGCAGGGCTGCTTCAGTCGCTCCAGAGAGTACCAGCTCAATGACTCCGCTGCCTAGTGAGTATACTTACACACACACAAGAATCTTATGCTTCTCACAAAAGTATTTATCTGCGACAAATTACTTAATTTCCTTTCAGTTAGATTGCACATGCACAAGCATATTAATACACTATGTTCCTGTTTCACACAGGAAGCTCTCTAGGTTGTTAGCCTTGCACCTGTCACTTTTAGGGAGGTTCACCAAAGCGATCTACATAATGCAGTCACAATATGCGCGCACACCTAATATTTCTGCCACAATAAACGTTGATATGTGACGGAAATTCTTTCTCTGCCTCCTTCTACCGAAATCTATTTTAAGTTTATTTCGTCCTTCCTGTGTATGTATTTTTCATTTTGAAGACCAAAGTACCTATCCATTCCTCACAGCTTAACTCGATCCTCTATTCCCCATTTGCTTTAATAGCTAATGAGAAATGAAGGTGAATGGAAAGGCATAAGAAAGGTAAACAAATCAGAATGGTTTTTACTTGAATTTGTACACGCAATGGTTGCAGTGGCACAGTCACATATTGTAGGTACTGAATAGCAGTGCCTCATTTTCAACATTATTTGTTTAGAAATGTTATGACATTTGGTGCTATCGCACTCCCGTCTGTCTTAATTGCTAATATTTAATCTGCTTTAAAGGCATGTGGATAACATTTAGCATGCTGTTCAGCAAAATCCCTTAATATTGACATTATCCCTTAATATATATTTTTAATCGTGCTGGGTGTCACATTCATTGTCGAGTGCAGATGGAGGCTGCATGTAGATGTAGAACATCCCAAGACTTCTTAGCTAAAGCTCCTGATTCATCTCCTTGCAATGTCGCTTGTCCCGTCAGCTGACGTCCACTCCAGAACAGTACTTTCTGAAATCTTTCTAAGAAATCTAGCTTCACTTGGAATTTGGTAATAAGAATTTATGTCACCCAGGGTCCTCTTAGTTGAAATAAGAAATATGAAATGCCTTGATGAAGGAGACGGTGCGGAATTGGATAATGAGATTCATCCTGTGATCAGAGAAGTGCTTCATTTTCAACTAATTTATAATGACAATGGGATGTATTTATGGGATGGTGGATTTGCGGTTGCTATGCGTTGTCATGGAAATAGAACTTGCAATCTGTTCTCACTAAGGTTAATATGAGGAAAAGCATTTATATGTTCACAGGCTATATGATTGAATATTCATATTCTATCAGAAAGAATATTAATTATCTATTGCTATCAATGATCATGATGTATACTCAGTCATGATGTTTACTTGTGTTTGTTGGCTTTTGTTGTTTATTATTAATCACATTAGCATTTTCAGGTGAAGCGTGCCTCTTTAGCGACTCCCGTGCCGCAATGCACCTGTGTATTCTAACTTCTAACATAAGTTAGTATGTGTATAAACCTAGATCTCAGCTGTCGCTCTTAGATTAGTTGTTGAACAGCAGCTCTAACGGAGTTCCACCAGATGGCTTTACTGTGGAACAGAGAGCACGAAGGGCTGTTTTGCATCTTACCGGTTCGTGTTCACTGCCACAGGGGACACAGATGAGAATGTGTAATCTCCACGGTACACAGACAAGTTCTCTTTAGACTGTCCTCTTACCAAAGATCTGCAGCTAGCACTGCGGGGTATGAGGGCAGAATGATCATTGAATTGTGCCAGAATTGTGTTTCACAGCACARATTTTTGTGCACTCTTTGTTCATGCAGTTGGACTGTATCGAAGAGTTGTGTTATGAATAATTTTGACCCAAGATGCCCCAGATTTTAGCAGATTAACAACTCTTTTCCCAAACCGCAGCCTCACCTTTTGCAGTGCTCATCTTTCAGGCAGGAGTAACACGTATAAACAGTCAGTGTGATAAATGAGAGAGGGAACAAAGGAGGGAGAGAGAGCAAGCCAACGTTGCCATAGAAATGGTCTCACTTAGCAAAGTGTGCAGGACTATAGCATGTCCGTTAGAGATGGCTCAATGAGCTAACAGGGTTATTTCTGGCCCATGAGAGAGAGAACCTGTTCCTGCCATGCTGCCAGCTACAGTAGCCTTGAAAGATGTTTTTGCTGTTTGAGTTTCATAGAATTATATTTGGATGTGCTTCTTTCTTTGTCTCTCCAAGAAATGTAAAAGGTTATGGGTTCTTATGTGTAAATAGAGATGATCAGTCAAGGTCAAAGCTTTCTTTAGTGGTTGGGTCATGCGTTGATGATTTATTTATCTCATATCTGAGCTCATTTATCATCATACTTATAAGGCTAACGATGTGTTTGTGTGTGTTTTTAGTTATCTGAATGATCTTGAGAGGATAGCACGAGGAGACTACATTCCCACCCAACAGGACGTGTTGAGGACCAGAGTGAAAACTACCGGCATCGTCGAGACACACTTCACTTTCAAGGACTTGCACTTCAAGTAAGAGACCGCCCTGACACTCGTCTGCTCTTTCTCTCGTGTCCACGTGTGTACTCGTCTTTCTCTCTGTGTGCTTCCGCAGAGGTGCCAACCGCATTGATTTAACTCAAGCGTTCTTTTTTTTTTTTTACCTCGATACTCAAGCCACTTGATAAATTGTGTGTTGCTGCTCCTTCGGTTAAAGTTGTGGTCAGAACAAATATAAATAAAATTTGTCTGAAGGAAATGACCATTCTCTGTAGGGGAAAGGATAGCGGATGTGAAAGACTCATTTGTTTTTTTTTCAGCCGTTCATCGTGCTTCACTGTGACTTTATGGAGGTGAAGCCAGTAGGAAAGATAAAGACAGCATTATGATTCATTTTTTTTCGGTTAAAAGSATTAATGTTATTTAGCAAATTTTCCCTTGCCGTTTATTTGCAGATGTTCGCCCTATAGTCTCTGAAAACTGACACTTGGCTAGAAGCAACTTACTGTTGGTTTTTTGTTCACTTCGCTGGTATCACATGATCAGTTACTCTACCTGTTAGTAGAAAACATGACACTGTTAGCAAGGGAATTTGAAATAGATTTTTCTATGGAAATATAAGTTTTTCTATGAGAAAAACAAGTTTTGGCATTTATGTAAGTGTGTTTAGTAATAAGAGTGCATGTTGTTTATTATGTATTACGTTAGTAGATCTGACATGGAATCCACTGGAACACTGGACATGCGCTCTGTTCATTTTAAAGCAGTTGTATAAAGTAGGCTTATCAGAAGTGTTTATAATCCAAACATGGCAGCAGTTGATTGTTCTGTTCTTTGCCTGTGAAATTCTTTTTTTTTTTTTTTCCTGTCTGTCTGTCTGTCTGTCTGTCTGTCTGTCTGTCTACAATCGAATTTGTTAGCAGTCTTGGCACTTCTTATGTATCTGTCAGTTTGCCTATAGTTGTACAAGTGCTATTTTGTTGAGATATTAAGACACTTAAGACAGAGTATAAAGTAAGCTCTAATAGCCCGGTGCTGTGCCACCCTCAGTCCATCACCTCTTCTGTTTTATATAATGAATAATACAGTACATCATGATCAATAGAGCAAGTCAGAAATGTTGCTTCTTCTCTTATTCCACTCATGTAACCCTAGAAAGTTKTTTCCTGGTGACAGTAATAAAAGCTCAGTTATTGTCTGGACAGATGGACTGCAGATATCAAATCAGTACAAGTGTGTATTATACACTCTGTGCTTTAAAACACCCAGAATGAAAGATGGCCATAATTGAGTTGTGAAACATCTTTATTGTGTTGGATGGCATCATTACCTGGACGCTGAGGCTGTAGGAGCTTGCTGTAAATGTAGCTTAATGCTTCCCCCCATGTGCCAAATGAAATCTTAATGTTAAAGAGCAAGGACAATGCGCCTCTCTCTGTGTCTGTCTCTGTCTCAAGGATGTTTGATGTTGGAGGGCAGAGGTCTGAGAGGAAGAAATGGATCCACTGCTTTGAAGGAGTGACTGCCATCATCTTCTGTGTGGCTCTAAGTGCCTACGACCTGATGCTGGCTGAGGATGAAGAGATGGTGAGGACAATAGCGCTTTGACTTTCAGCAGCACTTGGCTTTAGGCCTATGGCTTGGTCCTTGTTCATGGCAAACAGTGAGATTCGTTTGTCTTGTATGTTACAATTATGAACTCACGAGATGAGAAGAGCATGCGCTATAGCTATGCTTACTGTCCATCTTGTTTAGTACACCAGCATTCACGCAGTTATCTAATCATCTATTCATGTGTATGGGGGAAAAAATGCAGATGCATGTCAAGAGCTCTGATCAGACTGAATCAGATGAAGAAAAAATGTCATTGCCATCATGTCTTTGATAATGGCATGGATATTGCGCCAGATGGGCTGGTTTGTGTATTTCAGAAACTGCTGATCTTCTTCTGTGAGTAAAGATGACAACGTAAATAACTCAA
Source organism: Clarias batrachus (assembly GCA_003987875.1). NCBI lineage: Eukaryota > Metazoa > Chordata > Actinopteri > Siluriformes > Clariidae > Clarias > Clarias batrachus. Next base: position 4,654 of record QMIH01001760.1, on the reverse strand, counting down.
ACTCACTCTTTACAACTGTGGTGAGCAGAACAGTATATCAGCATGCACAAAAACATTGAAATTCACATTTGATGGATTACAACAATGAAAGGCATCAGTTTCTACTTGAGACAGCCACTAATAGGAATCTAAGGCTATCATGAGAAAATAACCTGTTTTTTTCCCCSCTGATTTKAACTGTCTAGCAGTTTGAGAAATACTCTAACCAAAAAGCATATCTCAAAGTCACAGAGATCAATATCGTCATAAGATGTCAACATTCACTGATGCTCTTGACCTGTATGCAATGTGTTGCTGCTAATGAGATAACTGAATGAAATGGGCAGTTGTACAGGTGATTATATTAAAGTGACCACTGAGTGTTTGTAGTTCAGTTAAAAGAAGCATGAAGTTGTGGCTCCCCCTTGTGGCCACTTCACTGTGCTAGCTCTCAGGTGGTGTCTTTTTTTTAAACATTCCCTTATCACGTTTTGTTTCTTTTTTTATATATATATAGAATCGGATGCATGAGAGCATGAAGCTCTTTGACTCCATCTGCAACAATAAATGGTTCACAGAGACCTCCATCATCCTCTTTCTCAATAAGAAGGATCTGTTTGAGGAGAAGATCACACGCAGCCCTCTGACCATCTGCTTTCCTGAGTATACAGGTCTGTAAGAATAGTGCTGAMTGTTCTTGTTAGCAAGGTTGACGAGCAGCTGTGTGCCATCTGATCGTCTGTATGTGGTGTTATCTAATATCGCAGATAATGGTGGTGTTTATTATTATTTATTATTTATTATGGTATTACTTGGCTATAGTACATGCAGTGTGGGTGTGTTATTAACTAATYTTCAACTGAACGCTAAGATAGCAATCCTTCTTATAAAGTTATCCTTCTTGTAAAARTTACATTTACATTTYTGCCTTTTGGCAGACAGTTGTCTCAGTATACATCTGAAATATGCATTTTKTTTATAGACAACTTCAGAAGGGAAATATTTAKCATTTTTAGATATTATATGTTGTTTAAACGTGAATTTGTTTATACAGCCGTATTTTTTGAAGCAGCGTTTGACCCAGATAAAATTTGTATTATACTAAGGTATTTTTTTCAGCTGTACTCTGTGGCCTAAAGTATATGGTTGATTTTAGTTTAAGATTTATATACTCCCTAAATTTCATAGGTATACGTGACAAATTGGAACTTGTTGACTGGTGCCTACTAGTTGATGTTTTCCTCATCTTCCTGTTGTTTAGGAGCCAACAAATATGACGAAGCAGCAAGCTACATCCAGACCAAGTTTGAGGATCTGAACAAGAAGAAGGATACAAAAGAGATCTACACCCACTTTACCTGCGCCACCGACACCAAGAACGTGCAGTTTGTGTTTGATGCTGTCACCGATGTCATCATCAAAAACAACCTGAAGGACTGCGGGCTTTTCTAATGACAGTCAGGGAACATGCCAAGGTACACACACACGGATTTCACAGAAATAATAGCCAATCAACTTGACATTCTCCAAAAAAATAAATAAATATGTATTTATATATTAAAATATATTTAATTTTTTTTCTTTCTCTCTCATGTATTGTTTCTTCAGGAAGAGCTCAGCTGTGTGGTGCACCTGCATTAGCACCGGACATCACAATGCCAGACTGCCTACAGCCATCCAGACAAAAGCTGAATTTTCATCTAATACCTTTTGGGGAGAGGGAGGGGGGCAAGAGCCACAGCAAAGAGAATATATAGGATGCATAATCCCACAAGTCACTTAATTTTTATTCATTTTTTGTAAATATTATGAGGTTATTTTCTTTAGATTTAAAAAGRCAACAAATTGTTTCTGATGTTTGTCTTTCCTCCTTGACTTTTGTTTTTGAGTACGACAGAGCAAAATAAGAGAATGGGGGAGAAAAATATTTGATAAATAAAATTTCTTTTTCTT